>CAUYON010020007.1:0-33950 GCA_963573935.1 Arctocebus calabarensis
GAAACGGAGAGAGCTTCTCTCTCCCCACTAGAATTTTCTCCCTCTAACAGATGCCTTAATGTTTTCTGTATTCTTTTCTTTCTTTTCTGTGAATAAATTCTGTCTTACAAAAATTAAAAAAAAAAAAAAAAAAAAAAAAAACCCAGCCCTGGCCCAAAACTGCAAAAAAACAAAGAAAAAAAGAATGTAGTTAAAGCACTAGAGAGATGAAAGTAGAAATAAAGGTAAAAAGAAAGAAAATTGAGTTTGAAAAAATCCAGATCATTGAGATTTAAGAACAGAGGGTCTCCCACAGATCTGCAGACATAGGAAAGGCTGATTCTGAAGTCAAACAGATCAAAGTGTGCAGGTGAGATCTACAATTAATTTTAACATGGTATGAGTTATTGTGTTATCTGAGTTCCAAACTCACCTTCAATTTTCTACTGTGAGGTTAGAACTGGCATTCCTTAGTCTACATTTCTGCATTATTTGGTGGCTCTAGGTGAGGCCCTACACCAAGGGCAACCACAAGGCTGGAGAAGAGAGATGGACTTGCTTCTTCCTGTCTATTTCCTGTGGAATTCCGGTTTGTCTGTGGCTCCTGGGAAGGTGCCGCATCAGCAGTGCTTCTTTATTGCAGCAGCCACCGATCTTCCAAATAGTAGCTGAGTCCACTTAGCAGTTTTCCTAATTCTCAAGACCAGCCTCCTTTTTTTCTATTCCATAGAAATCATCACCAGCCAAACAATTACTTCTTCTCATAGCTCTGAGTTCAGCTGTTTTGGAACCTCTTTCTACGTCTTAAGAATCCCAAATTCTTTTCTTTGTTCCCTCTACCCTAGGAGTGATTTTGACTTCCATTAGTTGCTACTTCTGTGGTTCCTTACATTTCTCTTATTTGCCTAAGTATTAGCTTTATATGCAATTATCAATTCTTTATATTTATACTCCCAATTTATAACTGATGTGATTTGTTTTGTACTTTTACTGGGCCTTACATATAATAATAATAACACTAACACACCTTCCAGGGGAATTTGTCTGTAATCTTATTTGTCTTTTTTTTTTTTTTTTTTTTTTTGAGGCAGCATCTCACTCTGTTGCCCTGGGATTGAGTGCTATGGCATTATTGTTTGCAGTAATCTCAAACTCTTGGGCTCAAGTAATCCTCTTCCCTCTGCCTCCCATGTTGCTGGGACAACAGGTGCCCACCATAACACCCAGCTATTTTTTCAGAGATGGGATCTCTTGCTCAAGCTAGTCTCAAACTCCTGAGTTCAAGCAATCAGCCCACCTTGACCTCCAAATGTGCTAGGATTATAGGCATCAGCTACCTTGCCTGGCCAGTAATCTTATTTGTCTTGATTATTTCATGAGCCATCCTGTTTTGGAAAGCATGAAGCTTTCAGAGTCAGAAAGTGAAGGAGAGTTACTTTAACCTTTCTGAGATTTAGTCTCCTCAACTAAAAATAATATCTACTTCATAAATTTGTGAGGATTAAATGAAATAATGTTTGCAAATCATGCGGTACATGCCAAGTAAATGATACAGATGATAATTAGGATTAAGACTGTAATTAGCTCACAATGATAAGTTTTCCTTTACTCCTAAGTGAAAGTTCTTTTAAAACTTGCCTTAAGGCCTAAAAGTCTGAAATCTAGAGGTACTGAGTGATACAAAATTAGTAACAAATCCTGAGTCCCTGATTATACCTAGAGACTTTGAATGTGCTCATTCACTGGAATCTCTAAAGTTACATGTCATTTCACAAAAATTTATCATTCCATAGTGGAATCCTGACAGGCGACACTCAGGGTAACACTGACTGATTTAATTTCAAGGACTGTCATGCTATATAGGAAAGTAAGGGTGGATAAAAAAAATTTGTAAAACCAGAAAAAATATATTTTACATTAACATTAAGCATAATTTGCGCATGGGGAATTTTCACTTATGTATAGTATGCAGATATTTCCTTCTTCAGGGCAATAATAATGTGTGTTTAGATAATGAACTGGGCTTCAGACTGCCTAAGTTCAAATCTAGACAATTCTCTTGTTAATTCTGTGAACTTGTGCAATTTACTTGACTTCAATTGGCTCAGCTCTCTAATTTTAAAAATAAGTATAGTAATTCCTAACACGTAGGTGTAAATGAGCTATTACAAATACAGCACTTAGAACACTGCATGTCATGCTGAAAAAAATGGATCCATTTTATTAAATTTAACATTCTTTTTGCACAGCAATAGATCACTAAAAGAATATAAATTCTTAACCTCTTTGTACTTGAAAAAGTAGCTTTAGTTTATGGGGAACTTCAAGTAATTACCTCAACTACATGTAATTTATGAAATAGGAGGCTGCTACTTAAAAGGCAACTGCCATTTTTCTACTATTACTTAGCACCATACTGTAATAACTCTAAATTACATAGAATTGTAATTATATATGATGTTTTATCGATAACTGAACTTTGTGCTGTAATTAAAACAGATATTCAGGACTGGAGTGTGAAGAATTGGTTGGTCCATTAAATTAGCCTGGTGCAAGCTACTTCTTTTCCCTTTTCCTTGAAATTTTCTATGTGATACCCTTTGGCTAAGAAGTAATCATTCCTTAGAAAAAAGGTATTGATCACAAATGTGTTCTACTTGTGAGGAAAATAATACAAACAAAAAACTTGGTTAATGGTGAGCCTCAATGTGGAGAAACTACATCCAATTGATTTTGCCCATCAAAAATGAACCTGGATTAAATACTGACTTCCCTTTGGAAAGATGGTTGATCTTAGCTTAATCACAAAAAGGAAGACAGTGATAAAAGAGGTAAAAAAAAGAGCTGAAATGAGTTTTTCCAGAGCACAGGAGTAGGTACAGTTGATTGATAGCTAGTGTTACTTTTAGTATAAGACTCTGTCAATATAATTAAATTAAAAGCAAAGAGTTGGTTTGGAATTTTCTCATCACTCCTCAAAATCACAAGGGCATCTGTTAACAAAGCTGCTTTCTTCCACAGATGAAAGTTCAAGGAAATTGAAACACACAGGCCCAGAATTATGAGACTACCTGGCTTTTTTGTCTCTATTATATTTCATCAAGTCTCTGATCTAAAGAATGAGAACAACAATGAAAGGGACTCATTTCATATGAGGAAGAACTCTGAGGGGTTTTATCTGATTTTGGATTTAACTAAAGCACCTTATTTATTAGGTTAGAAAAACTTGTGTTTTCATTCAAAAACCATTTATTGGGCACCTACTATATTTCAGATGAGGTGTCATGACAGAATCTTTAGAAAATTTACACATATTTTTGAAAGAAAGAAGATGGAATTTCTTAGAAACATGTGAGTTTCTGTCATTGCGTACAATAAAGCACAAAACTGTACAAGAACAAAATGAAAGAATAAGGCAGAATAGCAATATGTGAGAGAAAATCAGAACTATTCATTGACCCCCCACTTTGGCATAAATCAATGTAAGGTGAGGTTTTTTTCAAAAAAGTAATGTGATTATAGATTGAGTTAAAACGTGAAGAGGAACTTCCTGGTGGTCTAAAGGTTAGGATTTGGCACTATCACTGCCATGTCCAGTGGATTTGAAGTCAAGGAAGTCTTTATAAAATAACACGGGCATATGGATAATAGTTGTCTTGTTGTATACCAAGGGCAGAGAACACATCCAAATAATCCGTTCAAGTCTAGGTTTCATACTTTAAGAATTATGTCAACTTATGAGTCTAATAATGCAACTATTACAACTGAATAAAACTTAAGAGACCCATGAATGGTAAAAAATGTGCTCACCAATATTCTTGGCCTATGTGGAAGAATTAAACCTCACTGACTCTCAAAGGAAGATAAGAAACCATGCAGGTACTTACGACTATAGCGAACTTTGAGTTTGGCTGTTTCCTTTGAATTAAGACAACACTTCTCACTATTGGGAGTGAGCTTCCAGGAGTGATGGTGGCTCCTTGGTAATTTTCCTCAGCTGAAGTTTCTCCTCACCCAAAAGCACATCCCTTCCCTGGGTATAGCTCAAATCTAATGGCTAGTTAATAAGGGAAGTAGAACTGTCCCCTCATCTTTTGCTCAAGACCTGGCAAATTTTCAAAGTGCCACTTTCGCTCCAGATCTCCACAACAGAACAACAGGGATCAACTGCCACTGTGGAAGATAAAAGTCCCAATTACTTGCTCTCTCAGTCTTTCCTCTGTGGTGAGAGTATGAGCATTTGGCCCAGGCACCACCAATCAAATTCAGCCAGCCAAGACTTGTGGATCAAATTTAGTGATATTCAAACACGAGTCATGGTAGTGCTGGAAGTTGTCTTGAGTGTCCAGGGGTAACAGTGTCATGGCCTTAGCACCCTTCTCGTGCTGGTGAAGCTTGAAGTGTAAATGACAGTTGGTGCTTGGAGGTCATTATAGCAGAACCTTTACCAGCTGAATGTCCTATCAGCCTGGTTTTCCAGTTTTTGAGGGAATCCTGTGAGCTAAAAAAAACATACCTTTTAAGAAATGTATTTATCTGCTTTAGTGACTGAGAGTGAATCTGGATTACTTATCTAGTCTTTCTATAATAGATTTGATGACAGTGAAAATATAGCTAAAGGCTGGTAAACTAGGCATTCATAACAGAATTAAAAAGTAGTTAATCAAAATAACCCTGGTGATAACCTGGATTAAAAAAGTGCCTATGGAAGGCAAGTCTTTGAGAGTTACAGGAAGGACAATTGCCATGGGGCTCTTTACAAAGAATAAATAATTTAAGGACTTGGGGGCTGAGTGAATGTTTCTGATAGCACTCCAGAGCGTAAAGAAAAGGATCAGCAAGCTAGATGTCTCAAAATAAAAACTCAAAATGTGGCTTGAAAGTCATTACTATTCTCTTACGGTATTTTAGATGCTTAATGCCAGGTATTCACACTAAACTTCAAACTCACTTTTCTGTACTGACTTGAGAGGCTGGGTCTAACACTCAGCAAACTACTGTCTGGGGTGCCAGTCACCCTCCAGTTAGGCTCTGCTGGCAGTGAGCAGTTAAGAAAATGGAAAGAAAGAAAGAGAAAGAAAATACTTGTATCTTTCTGAATTTTTTTTTTTTTTTTTTTTTTTTGCAGTTTTTGGTTGGGGCTGGCTTTGAACCCACTACCACCTCCGGTATATGAGGCCTGTGCCCTACTCCTTTGAGCCACAGGCTCCACCCTCTGACTGTTTTTTTATTTCTGTCAATATTGCCCCAGCCTCATTTTACATCCCTGCTATAGATTAAGAGTATCTCCCAAAGTTCACATATTGGAAATGTGATATCTGAAGTAGCAGAGCAAAGCGGTAGAGCCTTTAAGGGGTAGAGTCATATGGGTGGAGCATGAAGGGATGAATGGATTAATGCTGTTATCTTGGGAATGAGGTAGTTCTTCTGGGAGTGAATTAGTTTTCTGGGATTAGCTTGGTTCTCCAGAGAGTAGGCTATTGTAAAAGCAACCGGGCTTGCTCTCGCTGTCTCATTCATTCATACCTGCTTGCTTGTGGCAAAGTAAGAAAACCCCGACCATATGCTAATAGTATGCCCTTGGACTTCTCAGACTTTGAAACCATGACCCAAAAAAACCTCGTGTAAAGAATTTGATCATAGCCACAGAAAATGAACTAAGATGGAAAATTGGCACTAAGAACTGGGATCCTTGTCATAACAAACACCTTAAAATGTGGAAGCAAATTTGGAACTGGGTAATGAGTAGAGGCTGGGGAAGTCTGGAAGGGCAGGCTAGGAAAGGCCTGTATTTCTATAAACAGAATGTTAAGGGTGATTCTGGTGAGATCTCAGAACAGTCGAATAGGGAAAATCTGGAACTTCTTAGAGATTCCCTAAGTGTTTGTGATCAGAATTCAGGTAGAAATGTAGACCTTTACAGTTGTTCTGATGAGGTCTCAGATGGAAATGAGGGACAAGGAATTGTAGACTGGAGTAAAGACCATTCCTGGCAGACAGTCATGAAGAAAGGAGCAGAATTGTGTCTATGTTCTTGGACTTTATAGAACACAAAACTTCATAGGTGACAAATTAGGATACCTGGGAGAAGAAACAGTAAAGCAGGAAAGGATTCAGGCTGCAGTGTAGCCACTGTTAACTGCTTATGGTAAGATGCAAGAGGAAACAGTATTGAATTTTACAGATTTGAGCCTGCCCTTGTGAAGAGTGAGAAAGTGTGTTCTAACATGGTCAACCAACCATCTGCTGAAGAGGTTAGTGAAGGTAGAAGGAATCCAGAAGCCATTCATCAGGACGATGGGAGAAAGATCCCAGAGGTGTTTCAGAGATCTTCAAAGCTGTGTCTCCCATCACAGGCCCAGGAGTCTAGGAGCCATAACTACTTCTGGGCATGAGCCTGGGCCACCCTCTATGTGGTAGAATGGTGTGAGTGCCTCCAGGTAGTTGCCAAAATAATTGAAGAAAAGAAGTAAGGTTTTAGCAAGAAAAATAAAATATTAACTATGTGCACAGCAAGCCAGCCCTGTCCTAGTGATTGCAAGGAACATAGGAAGTGAGAAGTGCAGCCTCTGGGTTTTATACGCAACTTTGAGAAGTATCAAATGCTTCTTGGAAGTCTCTCAGGGTTTTGATTAATGCTGTTCTCAAAATAGCCCATGTGTAAGGTCTTGAAAACAACCCACCTACAAGATCTTAATGACCCACTTGCAGGATCTTAATCAGACTCATTCCCATAATAGCCCAGGTCAGCCTGACCCAGACCAGTCCAAAATAGCCTAACTGCATCCGTCATCAGCCCTGCTCATTATCTGTCTGGTGAGGTAACACTTGGACGTGCTACCAGGGATGTCTCATATCTCCATTCCTCTCATTCTAGCACATTCCAGGACAGTGCTTCTTGGCTGCCCCACCCATGGGCCGAGGGCCCAGGTGAGCTGCCACCTTACAAGATGCAAGCAGCAAATGTTGGCAGAGTCCATGCAGTGGTAAATTTGTAGGCACAAAGAATGCATGAGCTGGGGAGTCATGGCTTTCCTCTATCTTGATTTTGAAGGATGTTGCAAACAGTCTGGGGGCTCAAGCAAAGATTTGTCCTGGGGTAGAGACACTGCAGAGTATCCCTTCCAGGGTAATGCCAAACAGAAATGTGGGTTTAGACTCAGAGCTGCCGCGGAGAGGTCCCACTAGGGTAATGCCTAGTGGATCCAGGGGCATGGAAACATTGCCAAGAGCCCGGAACCACTGAACTTCCAGCGTGAGGAAGCTGCCAGCTCCCAACTCCTCCTCAAAAGAACTGAAGTGTGGGCTGGGCCCAAGAAAGCCATGGACGAGAGGCTGATTGAGGCTTTGGTGACCCAAGTGTGCTCCAGATGCCAGGCAATGAATTAAAAGAGATTATTCTTTAACTATAAGACTAAATATTATTTTCCTTGTGAGTATTGGACTTCCTTGGAGCCTATTACTTCTTTTTTCTTACCTGTTTCTCCCTTTTGGAATAGAAATGTCTATCCTCTGCCTGTCCCACCACTGTATTTTGAAAATAGATAACTTGTTTAATTCCATTGGATGATAGCTGGAAAGAATTTGCCTCCGAGTGAGACATGCCTTGAGTCTTACCCATACCTAATTCAGATAAGACTCTAGACTTTAGACTTTTGAATTGGTGTTGGGTTGAGTAGAGACTTTGGGGCTATTGAAAGAACATGAATGTATTCTGCATTATGAAAAAGGAATCCAGGGGCTGAATGCTATAGTTAAATTTGTCCCTCAGAATGTTATGTGTTGGAAACTTAATTCTCAATGTAACAGTGTGAGCAAATGAGGCCTTTTAGAGGTGATGGGATCATAATCATGAATGGATTAATTAGTTAGTTCTTGGGGAAATGAGTTCTGAATAGAGCTGGTTGTTTTGAAAGCAAGTCCAGCTTCTCTTTTGGTTTCTTTTGCATGTGCTTTCTTGTCCTTTCATTTTTCTGCCATTCTATGAAGAAGTACAAAAGCCATGGCCAGATGCTATTTCCATGGCCTTGGCTTTACAAACTCTAGAATTTTAAGCCAAATAAATTTCTTTTTAAAAAATTACCCTGACTAAGGTATTCTGTTACAGCAAGGGGCTGAGATAATTTCAGTAATTATAGTTCATTCTGGTATCAATAATTGAATTCACTTTGTAGATTTTCCAACACTTGCAGAACTGACCTATCCTACGCTCTCAAAAATACAGAAGTTGGCCAACATGCCTAGGATAAACAGTTCCATTAAAATAATAAGTCTCCCTTGTGTGACTCAAATTCATTTTGCTGCCTCTTGCCCTATCACTAGAAACAGATCTCAGATCCAAGTATTTTCTAAGAATTCACTTATATAAGCCAGGTTAAAAGAGGTAGATATTTCTCATCTCAACATCACAAGATTTTTGTAATTTAAAAATGGAAAAATATGGAGAGTACTTATGCAAATGATTCTGGTATGCTAGATGAAGACGGCAGTGATGTTAAAAGTGAGTACATTTACCAGAAATTCAGAATTCAGTGTGCCAGTTCAGTTATCTTTAAGTGATTCTCTTTATTTTCTCAGTTAGCTTTTCTAAAATTCAGACACAATCATGCTCATGCAAAATATTTTAAATCTTAAAAAAGTCTTAATAGAGTGTTAAAAGGCTTTTATTGATCATGTTAATTAGTTGAGGGTTCCAGCTGAAGCTTCTGATCAATGGGAGGATCAGTTACCTGATTTTAGGCATGCTGGATGTAGGATTAGAAGTCAATTTTGAAATTCTGAAGACTATTGCCTTAATGAGGTTTCTAGACTTTATGGGAAGGTGAAAATGTCTAATCTAAAGTGAAATTTAAGCTGTAATATGTTGTATCAGCTACTGAGATACAGCTTTCTTTGTTAGTGGGCCTCTTGAATTTCAGAGGTCCACATGCCACAGTTGGGAGTGTGGCTTTGACTGACTGTCACCTGACCATATGCCTATGTGGGGCTCAGCTAAAGAATGTTCTACAGATGATCCTGATGGCAGGACAAGCTTCCCTGCTGCTTGGCTTCTAGGAACTAGCAGATTCAGAGATAGTCACAGTGTTTATGGCAGATCTGGAGGTTGTATGGAGTCTCATTATCAAATTATAATAGTGACCCCTAGAAATGAGAATAATGTCACAGTTGGAGTATTTTTGCTCAACTCTTTTTGCTATAGTTATTTGCCTATGTTAGAAATTAAGGAGATATAGAGTATAAATGTCTTAACATAATAACTAAGTACCCAAGATGAGGTATATATTAACCAATGTGATGTAAGCATTCCTAATTCTATATGAAATCAGCACATTGTATCCCAAAAATGCATTAATGTATACATAATCTATGTGTTTATGATTTAATAAAAATAAATAAAAACTTTAAAAAAAAAGGGCCCAACTATGAAACAAAGCTCAACAGGCAACACAGGCATGCTCTATTTGTCCCCACAAAACTCTAAAGTTGAACATTCCCAGATAGCTCCATCAACAGGTGCTAGTAATCAAATCTCTATATGTCAAGAGGGTACAAGGAAGTTGTAAGGACAGATGGTTCACATTCTTTATGCATTTATGTCTGACTTACATTGAAGCCTCAGAAGTTCCTTCCCACTAGCTGTCCAAGGAGAAAAATGTTGAGATCTCACTTACACAGAGCTCTGCATAAGATTTTGGCACTGGTCAAGGAAAAGAGTAGAAAAACATTTAAGCCTCACATAGTTGTATCCCTGAAAAATGGTGGAGAAGGGAAATACTTCCTTGGATCAGAACTTGAAATGATTCTACTTTGTTTGGAAAAACAGCCAAAGTTATGGTTCTAAAATATTTTGTAACCATTTGTGGAAATGAATAATAAAACATTAATTATATATTTATGTGGTATTTGGAAAGTATTAAGCCATACAGTGTGAAAAATAAAGACATAGATGGTAAGATACTTTCTGGACAGCCCTCATTTGTGCCAATTTCTTCTTCTTTTCTAATCTTTTATATAAAGTATGTTATTGGTTGTGAATTTATATTTTGACTCACATATTATAGCTTATTTATGAGATATTATATTCATGGGGGAAGTCATGATATTACTGAGCGATTACACATCTGGAGATGAATGTGATTTTTGATTGATTGTATTTTGAATTGACCCTCTTAAGAAGAAGGTAAGAGCATTTTTCAGTTGTTTTATGTTAAATAGTTGAATCAGGCTAGGTAGAAACATTTTCAAGTCTAAAGGTAGAAAGAATAGAATACTATGAAGTAAAAATGGAGACTATAGGAGAAATTTGTCTTTTTTTTTTTTGGTTCCCCATTTAATGCTCTTTATTTGGGACTATTATCATCTTTTCACATATGGTCTACTTTCTGCCATACAGGTTGATATGCCAGGTGTCTATTTTAATACCTGAGCTTTTACTTCTGACCTATATAGGTAACCAACTTTCTGATAATCAGATGAACTAACCTAGATTCTATGTGGGTAGGTAATGGAGGGATAAAATAATTTCCTTAAATAATTCATTTTGGGCAGAGTGTTGGCAGAGGTTGTACCTGTATCCAGTTAGTTGGACTAGCACTGGTGGCAGAGGCCTTCATAGGACCCTGTGTCCATGTGGTAAAATTGGAGGTGTGGCCTGAAAATTGTGATCATCAGTGGGAGTAACAATCAGGACTTCATTGGACAGCTCTGTAGTAAGGGTTGTGGCAATACTTTTCCCATGTATATGCCATGTCTGCTTGTCTAGACCCCCAGGTGAATTTAGCCTACATTATCCTGCTAATATCTTTCAGAATTTGTTTCAATTATTTTCAATGTAGAGCACTGGCTAATATTCCATGGAATACTTGGAACATAGACCAACCCTGCTGTCTCCTCCTTAGGGAAGAATCCCTAATTCTCTGTCTCTCTGACTAGATGATGCCCTTTTGTAATAATATAGTTTTTTTTTTTTTTGTAAATGACATTTTTCTTTTCTAATTGTAATTGTACTTACAGCAGATTTTTTAAAATAAATATTTATCTACCAGAATACACAATACATGAAATAAAGGATATTATCTGTGGTATCCTTAGTGTCTAAGGCAAGGCCATGAACAAAGTAGATTTGAAATAGATAGCTGGTGAATGAATGAATATATAAATATGTATTTGAATTAATGCAGTTCTGTGAAATGAAAACATAGCAGAAAGAATGAGGCTAACCCTAATGATAGAATGAGTCCAAAAATAAGTGATGAGAAAAATATACCAGGAGAAAAATAGTAGTGTTTAAAAAACATTCGCGAAAGTACCAGATGTTATGGGGGTTGATGTTATGGACTCTAAATTCTCTCTTCCAGCATCTGCCTGCTCTTGAAATAACTTCTAGTCTAGCTCTGAGTGAATAGGAAAAGTAGTTGCATGGGCTTCTGCAAGAAATTGTTTTTATAACCAACTCATAATAAAAAAAGATATAATGGATTTATGCAAAAATAGATATGCCTGGTTATGAAATGGACGTGTTATCTTATAATTATTCCATTCTACGGATGAGCTGCATAAGAAATGTAATCGCAAAGAGACACGGAGGGTTTTATTACTTATTTTATGTTTAGTATTTCCTTTGAAGATGTGTATGAGTTACTCACAAACGACTGATGCTAAATCCAAACAATAAAAGCCAGAGAATGAACTATGTACCCAAAAAGTTATGCTGGGGTACAGGCATTTGGGTTTATTCTGATCACTATATTGTGTAATTAAAGACTAGGGCTCCTAAAACATAGAATATAAAAACAGAACATCTTTTATTTGTTTTCTAGTTTGACACAGTTTCTTCCTTTTCAGAAAAAATCAAGATTAATAAAGTCCTCATAAATTTCTTAACTTAGTTAAATGAGTAGAATTGATTTTCAGAAAAATTCCATTTTATTCCACAATGCACTATGGTTTGGCAAATGGTTAAGGCTTTTACATTTCTCAGGTAATCGTGAAAGCTTGGGCTGGGGCTGTCATACTTGTCACCACATAATAGAAGAGATAATCCCAGGATCAGTGATGAGAACAATAATCTCTGGGAATTTTCTACTCCTTTATCCAGTTGGCTTTCTGGGGATATATACTCAAATCTCTCTATAAATACTCAAGTATTTATAGGTGAATATTTATAGGCACTCGCTATGCATCCAGCTGTATGGATATTTTAAAGCTGTGAAAATTATATCTGCCACCCAGCACCCACTTAACCACCCTAACGTCCTAAGTGCGTGCTCAGGAATGGCCAGACATGAGCCTCTTCTATCACTTGGACGTCTTTGCCACACATCAGCATTTAATGATGTTTCTGAAATGCCAAACTTTCAAATAATTGTAGAGAGAAATTCAGAAAAATTAACTGATGTTTAAGATGTCACGAGACAAATATAATTTATAACTTATGTAGTTTACACATTAGCGAAGATAAAATAACATCTTTATTTTTCAGAACAATGTATTGGAATTACTTAAGTAGTTGTTTTAGTTATTACAGAAGCAAAAGGCTGCACTGTTCGCTTGACTAAGTCATTTCTCTGAGGAGGACTTACCGGTGCCCTTTCCTTTTCTAGAGGCACTATTTATGGAACTGTCTATGGAGATGACATCATACTTGCTAATTTCTATTTGAAGATACGCTTCACTTGCAAGTGCAGAGAAGTGGACACTTATTTCTGTGTTTCTCAAAGATAGGTTCCAGGTGTAGAGGTCAAGGGAAAAACTTTTCCTTTACCTTCTGAAGGTTCAATAAAACATCAACTTATACAAGGCAGATAAATCAGAGAAAAGGTACAGAGATTTATTAACACGTACACTGGAGTAGAACCATAGCATGATTAACTACTTCGCAACAGGATACAGAAGCTTATATACTGACTTGAGGTCATAGGAAGAACAGGGGTTTAGCTCCTGACAAAGGGATTATGGGAGGAGGTCTTGCATGGCTGTAGATCCTGTCTGCAATTAGTCTAAACTTCAGAACAAAGGGACTATAATGAGGTGTGTTCTTTTTCCCTTCCCTTCATGGCCAGGTGCTCAGTTTTAAGATTTTTGGGAGATCGCCTGGGTCAAGAGGGGTTCTGCAGGAGGCCTAGAATTTTATTTTTAGTTTTTTAAAAAAACTCTATCATTGGTCTATCTGTGAACTTTTATAATCTAAAATTGAGTGCTATATAGAAGAGATTTACAATGCAATCTTTGCCTCGTTTTCTTAAGGTAAGCCCTAATCCTTCTCAGGCTTTCAGCGATATAAACATATATTTAAATAAGAGTTAAATAATAATAAACTTTAGGAGCCAACAATTTAGTCCCTTACTAGGATTTCAAATATTGGCAGCCAAATATATATTTTCCCTCATGCTGTCTCCCAACAGGCAAAAGATTGACAAAATGTTCTTTCAGAATAATAATCAGTTCTCTAAAACGACTTGAGGACAGTGATTAAGGATTCTTCAATGAAATGAGTGAAAGGCATCAAAATATTTTATCTCTAAATATTTTTCTTTGACATATATTTAAGTGGCCCCGCCAGGTTGTCTTTTGTGGGAGAGATTTGTATCTGTAGATCTGTGGAGAATCTGCATTACTCCTTCCCTTGTCTGGATCTAGAAAATACTAAGAGTCTGACACCTTTAAGGTCTGAAAAGAGACATTTACCACCTATTGCCTCTGACAGCTACTACTCTCTGAGGTTTTATCTACCTAACAAGATCACCTTTGCTAGCCAAACGTCTTTCATTCTTCCCCTAATAACTTGGTTTTCCCACCAAACACGATTTATCATCTTAACCTGTTTTTGACCATTCTCAGTGCCTGCGTCCTTTCTGTAATCTTCCTTTTTTTTTGCAGTTTTTGGCCGGAGCTGGGTTTGAACTCACCACCTTCAGTATATGGGGCCGGCACCCTACCTCATTTGAGCCATAGGCACTGCCCATCCTTTCTGTAATCTTAACATGGTATATAACCTTCTGAACTCCATTAGGGGGTAGGGCCGTCATTCTGAAGACTCCTATGTATACATGTTAAATAAATTTGTATGCCTTTCTTCCTACTAATCAATTTATCTCATGTTAGTTATTTTCAGGTAACTTTCAAAGACCAAGTAGGGTTTGGCGCCCACATAGACCAGCCAGTTCCTGTTAGAATAAGGGTCATGATTATAACTGGAACTACTTAAAATTTGTAAATGAATGAACATACAATGATTGCTGGCTAGTTGAGGAAAATATCTAATATAAAAATTAGAAACATAAACAAAGAGAAAAATAATAGCTAAAGAAAACAGAGACTGCTACAGCTAAATGTTTTGTTCTCCCTAAAATTCATATGTCGAAATCCAACCTTCATTTTCATGGTGTTTTGAAGTAGAGATTTTGGGAGGGAATTAGGTCCGAGGATGGATCCCTCAAGAATGGGATTGATGTTGTTATAAAAGTAGTTCCAGAGAGGTTTCATAACCTCTTCAGCCATGTGAGCTAATAGCTGGAAGACAGCTATCTGTGAACCAGGAATCCAGCTCTAACCAAACGCAAAGTCTGCAGGTTCCTACTGGTCTTGGAATTCTTTGCCTCCAGAACCATGAGAAATAGATTTCTTTTTTTTTTATATATAAGCCACCAGTTTATGGCTTCTAGTATATCAGCCTGAATAGACTGAGACAGAAACTGGTGCTGAGAAGTGGGGTGCTGCTATAAAAAATAGCTAAACATGCTGAAGCAGATTGGGAATGAAATAATGGGTAAAACCTGCAAGAACTGTGAGATGCATGCTAGAAATATCCTATATTGCTATGAATGGAGCTCTAAGGACAACAGTGTGACAGCTAAGGAGAAGAGAGCTGTAGAGAAAGCCTGAATCTTCTTAGGGAATACCTAAGTGATCCTGGGCTTGGTAAAAGTATCAAAAGCAGACAATGGTCTGATGAGGTCTGAAATGGAAACGAGGAGCATGTTACTGGACAATGGGGAGGAAGGCTATTGTTATTATAAAGTGGCAAAGACTCTAGTTGAATGCATTAATGTTCTGTTGCTTTGTGGAAGATAAAACTTGTAGGTGACAAAATTGGATATTTGGCAGAGGAGATACCTAAGTCAATTTTCAAAAGAGTGGCCTGACTCCTCTCAGTAGCGAATGGTAAAATGTAAGAAGAAAGAAATGATTTAAAGAAGGTATTGTTACTAAGAAAGAAAGCAGAATCTAATCTTTAGAAAATTCTCAGCCCGTAGATATTGAAAGGAATGAGAAAGCCTATTTAGAATAAAACGCAGAGGGTGGCGCTCAAATGACTTAGATAAGAGGACTAGTCAGCCTCCTATGACAGCCTCTTACACATTTTTCTCAGTATGCAAATGGAAATACTCCTCCTCAAAAGTTGGAATAACCCAGACAAAAAAACTCAAACCATTTAGGAAACAGAGCTCAATACTAGAAAAGGGTATGGTAACATGTGTACGGACCAAGCTGAAATGGGATCAGCTGCTTTCAGAGAAATATGGCCAGATAGTTGCAAGTCAGGTAGCTTCATTAGAGATTTTCTCAAAAAGGATAACATTACTATAAACATTTAAGTGCAAATGTCCTTATGGCAAAATGTAGTTCAATTTACAATTGCAAAGATATGGAAACAATCCAGAGAGCAACAGAAATTAATCCATCAATCCATCAATGGATTCATAAACTGTGGTACGCCATGGAATACTGTTCAGTCCATAAGAAAAGCTGGAGACTTC
The DNA here is from genome assembly GCA_963573935.1 of Arctocebus calabarensis. Classification (NCBI taxonomy): domain Eukaryota; kingdom Metazoa; phylum Chordata; class Mammalia; order Primates; family Lorisidae; genus Arctocebus; species Arctocebus calabarensis. Next base: position 15,738 of record CAUYON010020007.1, read on the forward strand.
ACATCTTTGTGTTGACCTAGCTGGATTTGGAGAACATTCTCCTAACACAAGTATCTTAAGAATGGAAAAGCAAGCATTTCATGTAATCAGTATGAATGTGAAAAATAGAAGATCAACAACTACAGGCCCACACTGGGCAAAACACAATTAAATTCAATAAACAGGTAGGGGGGGTTGGTAAGTTCCCTCCTTTTGGGTACAATGTACGGATACAAGGCACACTTTGGACTTGACCTCACAAGTGGAGTAATGTAAACCTAATTGTCTGTACTGTTATATAAGCCTGAAAGAAACAAATAAATAAATAAATATCATAAAATAGATTTCTGTTCTTAAAAAAGGTATATACTTGATTAAAGAGATAAAGAGAGTTTTATAATATTGAAGGGTCATGAGTATAGGATTGGTACTATACAGAAAACTATATGGTAGTGCATGAAAAACAAACATATTAAACAAAGAAATCATTCCCTTTGAGGAAAACAAATGTGGACGAAAGGAAAAGCGATCATGACATAACATATTACTGCAACTGACTCTTGAACGATGGTGGATGGAGCAATGACCTCTGTGCAGCTGAAATCCACATATGACTTTTAACTCCTGCAAAGCTAAATGACTTAGAGCCTACCGCTGGTAACAAACTGTTGATTAACATGCACTTTTTGTGTTGAATGTTGTATGTACTGTTTTCTTACAAGAAAGTAAGCTAGAAAAATGTGATTAAGAAATCATAAGAAAGAGAAAATGCATTTACTACTCAGTCAGTGGAAGAGGCTCTTCACAAGGGTCTTCATCCTCCTTGTGCTCACATTTAATAGACTAAGGAGAAAAGGAACAGAGGGGTTGGTCTTGCTGTCTCTGGGGTGGTAGAAGAAGAAGACAATCTATGTCTTGAGTAGATCTGTGCAGTTTATATTTGTGCAGTTCCATGTCAACTGTACATGGTCTTGGATGTAATTAGCATTGACACAGTCATAATAATGTGAACATTAAATATTGATCTAACCAGATTTTCAATACAAATATATGAGATAATTCAAATGTGTTCATGAATTTCCTGGGGCGAAAGTCAAGAAGACTTAAATTGTCATCTTCTAAAAGGGGAAGCCAAAAGGTCAATCCTAATTTACAGGAGGAGGAGTGTTAATATACTCATGCTGTTTAGATATATATGATTAAAAATAAAATAAAATGATCTACTAGAAATATTTAACATTGGCACCTCTCTGGAGCATGAAATGGAAGGGTTGTGAAATGTGTATTTCTTCTTTTTTATGTCATAATAAGCTTTGTGGAAAAATTAGACTCTAAACCAAGTACAAGTATATGAGATAAATATGAAAGTAAATTAAACGTTAAGTACATAATAAATTTTTAGTAACATGTATTTACCTTTTTTGCTGATGATGTTAAGGCTCCTTTCTGCAAATCTGATTTCAATTCCATAATCATGGTTTTATTCTCTGCTTTGAATGTGTGCAGTTAAAATTTGTTTCACTGAGAGAACAATCCTAAGTAATCATTACTTAAGTAAGATGCAAATGTATTTACCTTTTTATGTAAAGGAAATTCAGAGTAAGTGTCTCGACAGTGTTAGACACTCAGGCCTCTAATGTCTACACGCCAAGCCACATGACCACATGCCTATGACCACATAGAGAAGAGCTGTAAGGATTCTACTCGTTACTTTGGTGGTCAGCTATCAAGAAAGAGGAAAGGGGAAGAGTATGGTGGCAAAGGACTTGTGTCAGGTCAGTCTCATACAGTTTTCCCTGAAGTAATGCACAATGTGTCTGCTAAAGTTTCATCACGCAGAGCTTGCATTATACTGGAGCCAGAATTTCTCTCTGCTGAGTCTTTGGTCTTGGGGTTCAAGAATGAATCCACGGACCCAGTAAGTAAGTGAAAAGACAGAGTTTACAAAGATAAAGAGAATGATATGGAAACCTCTATGGTGGCGAAGGGAGGACCCAAGTTAGCCCATGTGGGCCTTCTGTCTCAGGGTTTACATACTGCTTTCCCTAGTCTGTGGGCAGGAGGGTTTGGGGAGATGAAATGTACGTCTGGAACATGTCACAATCAGCCAGGGGCCTCTGGGCAGAAATTAATTTCAAAAGGCCCCTTTGTGGGAATATGGTCTCTCTTGCAGCACGTCACTCTGCTCCAGGTGAGGTAGTGGGTGTGTTCCTGCTCTGGTCCAGATGAGATGCTGGGCAGGGTGCTTTTTATGAGTCAGACAATGTAGCCTGTAAAGGTCCTGTTTGTGCCCAGAGATGGGGTCTGTAATGATTCTAATTTCTAAGCTCAGCCAGGCCTACAATATGGGGGAGTCTCTGTCCAGCCCTGAGTGGGGAAACCCCATATGAACACCATCTCACCAAGTTGCAAGGAAGGATCACAAATGGGTTTCTTTTGCATTATGCCGTGTTAAATAAAACTGAGGTTCATTAAACTAAAGAAAAAGAATAGGTAATGGGTTAGGTAACACACAAACACTGTCACACAATATATTTGCTCTTTTGAGTTATTTTGATTCTTTCTCCTGAAAACTCAATATTTTGTAAGCCTTTTGTATGAAAGTAGTAAGCCAAATTCTCAATAATAGAGGGTGGCACTTATATTTTATTCGTTAGAATCATGAAGCCAAATATTGAATCATCAGAGTGTGTCGAGAGTTCTATTTTATACATCAGATTTTTCCTAGTCTCCCATCAGATAAGGGCAAAACAGTAAATTTACTTTCTTGTCACTACAGTGCCTCTCATACTGGTTGAGAATGTAAATTCTCAAAGCATAAGCCAGGAATAAGTTACAGGAACTATTGCATTTTGATGATTACACTTCTCATTGAATGAAACAAGGTTCCAATAATGATTATACTCACATTATTTCATACAATAAAACATATGCTACACATTTCGCTCACCATACATTCTACTTCTTGAGAAAAGAATAAGTACCCAAATATATCTCACAAATACCAGTTAGCTACATTATCTTATCTCCAAATTATTCCTATGACTATATTCCTATTATTTGAGCAATATTTCCAGTGCACATAACATAACACAGGGACTCACAATTTCTCCTCAGCTTCTTGCCATGGCTAACTGGAGATTTTATTTCTGGAAGGCAGGTTATGTGGACTGGTAGCAAGCCTGATAATTGTGACTAAAGGACTTGGGTTATAGAAATTCATATGAAAGGGAAGATGGGGAAAAATAATTTTTGTTTAAATTATTGTAATATATATATATATATATATATCATACAATTTGACATTCTTAAGAGTATAGTTTTGTAGCATTAAAGTTTATTCACATTGTTTTGCAACCAATCTCCAGAAAATTTTTCATTATGCGGAACTAAAACTTTCTGTATCATTTTGAGACATCTTTTCTTTCCCACAGGACCTGTCCTAGCAACCATCATTCTACTTTGTGTTTCTATCAGTTCGTCTGAAATTAAAACCTAGCAATGTTTGTATTCTTATGATAGGCTGTTACAATTAGCACAGTGTCCTCCAGATTAATGGTTCATCCTGTCTCATACCTGTCTAAGTTGTTAGAATTAGGGCTTTAGCATTGCATTGCTTTTTACTTTTCTTGTCAGTATGATTTACCTTAGAAAATAATTCTACACTTAAATTTAGCTCCTGATAGTAGCTATTCTTGAAATTATGGAGTCATAATTGTGACACTGTATTTATTTGGTAGGCAACTATTGTAGTTTTCATATTTCTGTCTTTTTGTTTTGTATTTGCAGTATTTGTTTTTGTTTTTCAGGGATAGCAAGAAACTAATATCCAATTTAAGGCTAAAGCACCTCACTTGTTCTCTGGTAGCTAGACAATGAAATGAATTGGGATAAAAGTATCTTTCAAAAGTAAATAAAAACTTGAACTAGCTTCTCTAGCTTTGAAATAGTTTGAACAATTTTATTGTTTAATTAAAAAAAAAAAAGTAGCCTGCCCTAGAGACCTTCTCTTTCAATGTACTCTCTTGCTTAAGTCTACATTTGCCAAGTTGAGAATTGCCCTTTATGAGAAGTACAAGGAGTAGAGTTATTAACAGAGAGCAGCTTAAATGTGGTGTCACTGGGATGGCCAATTTTCTGGGAAGAGAAGGAAATGGAAGCATTGAGTGCAAGTTTTTTTTTTTTCTTTTTGGTGCAGAGTTAGATATGTCCTCAACTTAGACAGGTGTCATGAAGCTAGTTCATAGGCTTGCCGAGGCAAGTTCATGGGCTTTGAAGTATGACTGACTTAAGCATGAATCCCAGATCTGTAAATTACTAGCTGAGTGCTTGGGGCTGTACTAGTGCTATGCAGTATGTGATAGGACTGGTGCCTTTCTGTGAGTTGATTTTCACAGTCTATAAAAAGAACAGAATAAGAGTGTGCATGTTAACACTATTGGTCAAGTTGACGTTTGTGCCTGATCTCACCTGTGTTCTGTGGATTTGTCTCACTGAACAGTGTCTAGCCCAGACCAAATGTTTTTCCACTTGCCTGGTAAGTCACATAGGCAACAAACTGGCTGTGTTTTAGTTATGCACAGTAGGACCATGTGATGCTGGGAGGTTAGTTCATCAAGTGCAAGTCAATAAAAACAAGGGAAAATTATTGGATTGACTAGGCAATTAATTGTTTAGCTCTCACTTAGAGATGGTAAAGGAGATTTACAAGAATTTTTTTTTTTTTGTCAAGCAGGATGTCTTTTGTAGTTTTATATAATAATTTCAAGAAGGAAGAAGAAATTTTAACCCTAATTTACACATGGTAAAACAAGATACACTGGATGTTTTCTTTTTTGCTGTGTCACATACATTTCCCTTTCAGTAGTATATTAAATGGTGATAATGGAAGTTACTTAAAAGAAATGAAGAAGAAAGAGGTCAAACTAGTTTTACTAAGAAGTAATATCCCTCATGTATTAATTTTATTTTGTAGCTGTAATTGGTGATGAAACTATTTTGTAAAAATGTGTTATTTGTGGCAATGAACTGGCTATTGAACCACTTAAACCCTAAAATTTAGGTGGCATTTATATATACAACATAAACACATTTAAAAGCACCCAGAATTCTGTGAAAGAAAGAGTATTGAAATAAAAATCTAATAGTAGCCGATGTTCATTTTGCATGAAACATTACTGCTTTTCAGAATTTGTGTAATGTAGCACTTCAGTTTCCTAAGAATAAGAACACCTATACAGTTACTGAGAAACTAATGAACAGTTGTAGCAAAGAGGTTTTTCTAGAAATGTGTCTAGGGCAAAGCAGTTGACTCAAGCACTACTTTCTAATGAAACTATACTTTGACCCATTCAGGAACTGGCTAATGATATAGGAGACCAAACTATAGAAGAAATAAAGCTGATACTTTTGATTGTAACTTAATGAATTAATCACATAACATGGTCTTTCTTTTAGAACTTGTATAATCTTTATGCAAGCAAAAATAACTGTCCCTTTATCATCCATAGTTTAAAAAGCACCATTTCTCATTTATATAGAGAATATTATAATATTTTAAAATATGACAATCATGACTAATAATAGGAGACCTAGATTGAATAGCTGCTTTTTTGCCACCAACATCCCAGTCCTTGTAAGGCTGACATCCTTATCCAGAATCACTCTTTAAATCTGGGTCAAATACATTTTATTACCAATGCCATTCCTCTGATCCCCTTCCAACATAAAACTCAAAACAAGTAAATTATTTTTTCCACCAATAGTCTCATACACACACACACACACACACAAACACACATACACACACACATACATACACATATCTTTTTCATATTAATTAAAAATAATAATTACCGGGGGTGGAGCAAGATGGCTGACTGGAAGCAGCTTCTGAAAAAGGCTCCTGTCCAAAAGGGAAGATAACCTCCAGAAACTGTGCAATTAAGCTGAATACTGGGAGCCCAGTGGAGAGAGAGAAGTGATTTCTGTGGATCATCTCTGCTGAGACTGGCTGCAACCCCAAGAAAGCACGCTTCAGGTACAAAAGTCATCTGAAAGGAGAGTGCCTGTCCCCTCCCCTAAGAAAGTTCTGAGTTTCTTGCTTTTCTGTTTCCTTTCTTTTTATTCTCCTCTTTTGCTCTTGCAAGTTTTCTATAGACAAGCGGTGAACTGTGGACCTCTTGTCTCACCCCACAGAAGAGTGCTGTGGGAAGTGAGGTGTGCTTCCCTGAGCACCCTGGTGTGACTCTGGAAACTCTATTGCTAGGCAGAAAAACTGAACTAAAATTTTTCCCACCATTCTGAACTTACTGTGCACCCTTCCCCCTTACCTGATGAACTAGAAGCCTAACGCCCACTGAGACTGAGGGAGGAGGTCCCTGAGCAGCACCCCCACCCCTGCCTGCCGGAAAAAGCACTCCACCGGGAAAAGGCTATGTGTGGGGGCCATGGTGAGCCTCCCTCCCCTCTGGCCAGGGAAGCCGCAGGCGAGTGCCTGGCCCTGCGCACCGAGCTTGCCGGGCTTCTGCAGGCCTGCCATCTACTAGAAACTCTTACGGTAATCACCAGGCCTCTGCAGGGCTGCCCCCAACTAGGAACTCCCCCGGCAATTGTGGGCCTCTGTCTGGCACCCACGCGGCCTCTGCTGGCCAGCCTTCTGCCAGGGACTTGGCTGGCAACTGCCAGGCCTCTGCAGGCCTGCCCCTAGCCAGGAAATCCCCCAGCGACCACCTGGCCCTGCATCCCACACTTGCCAGGCTTTGGTAGGTCTGCTTTCTGCCAGGGACTCTGCCCGTGACCGCCAGGCCCCTGGCCAGGTCACTCTTGGCAAATGCGTGGGCCTCCGTCTGGCACCCACGGGGCCTCCAAAGGCCAGCCTTCTTCCAGGGACCCCACCGGCGACTGCCAGTCCTCTCCACAGGCCCACCACCGGCCAAACACTTCCTGGACAACCGCATGGCCCTGTGCCCACTACTTGAAGGGCCAGACGTAATGGTGAAAAACAACCATGGGGCAAAATCAACGGAAAACTCTGGCAATACAAATAATCAGAGTAGAACAACCCCTTCAAGTAACAACGAGGCAGACACAGCACAAGATCTCCTGCATAGGCAAATGGCTGAGATGCCTGAAATCAAATTCAGAATCTGGATTGCAAATAAGATCAGTGGAATGGAGGAAAAGACGGAATTCGAATTTCAAGCAGTAATTCAAAAGATGACCCCAATGATGTCTCAAGAATTCAAGAATTCAAAGACAAAATGACCAAAGATTTTGACACACTGAAACAAGAAGTTGCAGCCCTTAAATATCAGAGAAATTCAGTAGAATCCCTCAGTAACAGAATGGAGCAAGCAGAAGAAAGAATTTGTGACATGGAAGACAAAGCTTTCGAATGCTTTCTCTTGTCAAAGAGCAAGAGAAATGGAAGGTAAAAACAGATCACTCTCTCAGAGAGCTCTTGGATTACTTAAAGAAAATCAATATTCACCTCATAGGGATCCCTGAAAGCGATGAAGCAGCTTCAGAAGACACAGAATCCCTTATTCATGAGATTATGAAAGAGAACTTTCTAGACATGGCAAGAGATTCTGAAATTCAGATAGCAGACAGTTTCAGAACCCCAGCACGACTCAACCCGAATAAGACATCCCCCAGACACATCATAATTAAGTTCACTAAAGTAAATATGCAGGAGAAAATTTTGAAAGCATCCAGATGCAAGAAATTGATCACCTACAAGGGGAAGAATATTAGAATAACTGCAGATCTCTCTGACCAAACTTTTCAAGCAAGAAGAGAATGGTCATCAGCTTTTAATCCTCTAAAACAAAACAACTTTCAACCGAGGATCTTGTATCCAGCTAAACTGAGCTTCATCTATGATGGAGAAATTAAATATTTTAATGACATCCACATGTTGAAGAAATTAGCCATAACTAAACCAGCTCTCCAGGGTATTCTCAGACCTATTCTCCATAACGACCAGCGTAATCCCCCAATGCAAAAGTAAACTCATCCAGAAATGTTTTGTCAAAGTCCAACTCACACAGCGACAAAAGGATTAAAAATATCCACTAGATCTTCTCAAGATTTATCATTGATTTCAATTAATGTGAATGGTTTAAACTGTCCTCTAAAGAGGCATAGGTTGGCTGACTGGATACAAAAACTCAGACCAGGTATCTGCTGCATACAAGAATCACATCTTACCTTAAAAGAAAAATTTAGACTCAAGGTGAAGGGATGGTCATCTATATTCCAGGCAAATGGAAAACAGAAAAAAGCAGGTGTTGCAATCTTATTCACAGATACAATAGGCTTTAAAGCAACCAAAGTAAGGAAGGATAAAGATGGACATTTCATATTTGTTGAAGGTAATACTCAATATGATGAGATTTCAATTATTAATATTTATGCACCCAACCAGAATGCACTTCAATTTATAAGAAAAACTCTAATAGACATGAGTAACTTGATTGCCTCCAGCTCCATAGTACTTGGAGATTTTAATACTCCTTTAGCAATGTTGGATAGATCCTCTAAGAAGAAGCTAAGTAAAGAAATTTTAGATTTAAACTTAACCATTCAACATCTGGATTTAACAGATCTCTATAGAACATTTCATCCTAATAAAATCGAATACACATTCTTCTCATCAGCCCATGGAACATACTCCAAAGTTGATCACATCTTAGGTCACAAGTCTAACCTCAGCAAATTTAAAAGAATAGAAATTATTCCTTGCATCTTCTTGGACCACCATGGAATAAATGTTGAACTCAACAATAACAGGAATCTGCAAACTCATACAAAAACATGGAAGTGAATAACCTTATGCTGAAGGTTACATGGGTCATAGAGGAGATTAAGAAGGAAATTACCAAATTTTTGCAACAAAATGGCAATGAAGCCATGAATTATCAGGTGGATACTGCAAAGGCAGGCCTAAGAGGGAAATTTATAGCACTGCAAGCTTTCCTCAAGAAAACAAAAAAGGAAGAAGTTAACAACTTAATGGGACATCTCAAGCAACTGGAGAAGGAAGAACTTTCTAACCCTAAACCCAGCAGAAGAAAGTATTAAAATATAAAACAAAAACTAGCAAAATTACAAGTTCAAAAGTACACACTCTACATTGGAGATTTTTAACAGACATTTCTCAGTGACTACTACAATAAGTAGACCAAAAAGAAGAAAAAAAAAAAAAAGAGAGAGAAAAAAGAAAAGAAAAAAAAGGAACAATAACAGCATAATTGCAAAAACTTTGAAAAACACACATTAAGAAAACTGACCTATAGGGCAGCTATATAACACTATAGATTCTTTACAAGAACACATTTTTAAGAACTGATTATATTCTGGGCCTTAAAGCCAGATTCAAGAATTAAAATATTGAGATGTCTTATGATTACAGAGCAATTAAAGCCAAAAATCAAGGACGAAATGTTAACTAGAAAAATCCTTGTATGCTGGTAAAGAAATACCCTTCAGAATATTCCTGGGTCACATTAAAAAAAGCACAATGATTATAAAAAAAAAAGCACAATGAAAATTATCAAATATTTTGAAATGAATGATAAAGACTATGCTATATATCTAAACACATGGAGTCCTGCTAAAGCATTATCTGGAAGAAATTTTTTGGCCTTAAATTTATGCACTAGGAATGGAGAGAGTCTCAAATAAACTTAGTACACATCTAGAAAGTGAATAATAGGAAAGATCAACAAAGTCAAAAGATATTTTTATGAGAAGATTACTATAATTAATACATTTTGAGGAGACTGATAGAGACAAAAAAGAGAAATCACATAAATTATCAATATAGGGAAAGAGCAAGCTGACATTGGTAGAGAACTTAGTCATTAAAATCTCATATGAGGCCCGGGCATGGTGGCTTATGCCTATAATCCCAGCACTCTAGGAGGCCAGGTGAGTGGATTGCCTGAGCTTACAGGTTGGAGACTAGCCTGAGCTAGAGTGAGACATTATCTCTAAAAAAAGAAAAAAAATAGCTGGGTGTTGTGGTGGGTGCTGGTGGTCCCAGTTACTTGGGAGGTTGAAGCAAGAGAATCGCTTGAACCCGAGTTTGAGGTTGCTGTGAGCTATGATGCCACAGCACTTTACTGAGGCTGACAAAGTGAGACTGTGTCTCCAAAAAAAAAAAAAAAATCTCATATGAACATTATGAAAATTTTTTTCCAATAAATTAAAATGAATATGGAAATGATAAATTGTTCACACAATAGCAGTACAAAACCTTACACTAAAAGAAATGAACAATCTGAATGATTCTGTAACCACTGAACAATTAAGTCCATTATTAAAAATATTTCTATTAAGAAAATTTCAGGTCTGGAGCCAGGTACGATGGCACATTCCTATAGTCCCAGCTATTCAGGAGGCTAAAGTGGGAGGATCACTTAAGACCAGGAATTCGAGTCCAGACAACATAATAACATCTCCTTCCCATAAGAAAAAAAAAAAAAAGAAAGGGAAAAGAAAGAAGGAAGGAAAGAAAGAAAGAAAAGAAAATTTCAGGTCCAGATGGCTTCACTGGCAAATCCTATTAATGTTTACATAAGACATAATACCAGTTGACGCAAACTCCTTGGGAGAATAGGGAAAAGGGAATAATCTCAACTCACTGGATGAGACTAGCATAACCATGATAGCAAAATCTATGAAGGACATTACCAGAAAGAGAAAAAAATCACAATGTTAGTTCTTTATAAGTACAATAAATCCTTTAAAATGTAGCAAACAAAATACAGCAATATGTAAAAAAGCATCACCATCAAATTATGTTTATTATAAAAATGCAAGATGATTGATTTGTAAACCCATCAAATAATAAAGAAAAATTATATGATTATCTCAATGTTTTCCAAAAAGATGTCTGATAAAATTCAATATTAATTCATGACCAAAAAACCTCTCTGTGAACTACAAACAAATCTTTCTTTACTGATAAACAGTGCATATTTAATAAAGATGTAGCAAAGATCATTATTGATAGTGAAATGTTACAGTTTCCCTTTGAGATCAAGAATAAAATAAGAATGATTCCTTCACTGTTTCTAGTCAACATTTTACAGGAAATCCTAGCTAGTATAAGAAGACAAAAATGTAAATGAAGGGTATGAGGACTAAAAAGAAGAGAAAATAAAATTTTAACTATTTACAAAAGCTATGATTGTTTACATAGAAAACTTAATCTATAGATAAATTATTAGAATGAATAATCAAGGTTAGTTCATGCCAGTGTAAATCCCATGCCCTAAGTTCTGCAATGCCACATTGACCTTTCTCCATTAAAAAGAGTCTATGGTGGAGTCTATGGTCCTTCCTCTTGAACCTAAGTGGATCTTGATAATTGCCTCAACGACTTCAGTGCAGGAGAAGAAATGTTGTGCAACTTCTGAGGATAAGTTATAAAGTTCAATACAGCTTCCTCCTAGCTTTCTCAGGATGCTAGCTGTTTGGACCCATATCCCACAAAGAGGCTACATGTCAGTGCTTCAGCCCACAGCTATACCTAGGCTGCAAGCTGCCAGCCAGCATGAATGACCAGTCCTCAGATAATCCCCCTGGCCTTTGATTCTACCAGCTGCTGTCTCAGATGTCATGGAGCAGGGATAAGCTGTCTTCACCATGTTTTATCTGAATTGCTAACCCACAGCAATCTTGACAATGGAATAGTTACTGCCGTTTGAAGTCACTAAGTTTTGGCATAGTTTGTTCAACAGCAATACATAACTAGTACAGGCCAATATAAAAAATCAATAGTATTGTATAAAGCATTCAGAAACAAAATATAAACTTAATGAAGAACAATAAAGGATGTTTTTTTTTTTCCTGTGAGATGTCAGGTTATTTTAGTGTGGAAATAATTAAGGATCTTTAATGATGGTGTAAGAATAGACAAATAGAACAGACTAAAGAATCCAGAAGCAGGCCCATGCTTCTGCATACATTTGATGTACAGAAAAGGTAGCACTTCAGGGAGGGGGAAGTTGGTCTTTTCAAAATATAGTGCTACGAATCCATATCAAAAAATGAAAATTGGTTATCGCCCTCCACCATATGCAAACATTAATTCAGTGTAGATTACAGATCTAAATGTAAAAGGTTAAACAGTAAAGGTTTTAGAAGATAAAATAAGAAAATATCTTTAAGACCTTGATGGAAAAAGTTCTCGGTAAGATGCAAAACATACACAGACATATATACACACAGAGAAAGAGAAGGGTGGGCTAGAAAGAGAGAAGGAAGGGAATGGTCAGTAAATAAAGTTGACTAAATTCAAATTAAAAAATTTCTGTTTATTAAAAGATACCATTAAAAATTTAAAAGGCTAGTCATAGAGTAGGAGAAAGTTGCCACACACGTATCTGACAAAGGGCTTGTATCAAGAATAGATAAAATAATGACATCACATAATCAATTAGAAAAATTCAGACAACCTAATGGAGAATGCACAAGAAACTTGAGCAAGTCACTTTTCTAAAGAGGGTATCTGTTGATCATGGAACAGGTGCTCAACATTTTTAGTTGTTAGGGGCCTTTCCTATTATGTGAAATGAGCATAATCATCCTAATTTTGAGGAATGTAAAGAATACAAGAGATAATTTTAAAACTTTATTTTGAAAGAATTCAACCTTACCAAAGAGTTACAAGAACTCTTATAGATACTTGGCTCAGGTCAACCAAGTGATATCTCTTTGTCACACTCCTCCAGTATTTTCAGGCCTGGATCTACATATGAATGTATATATACATTTTTTTCTGGGACCATTTGAGGATAAGTTTTAGATATCATATAGTTTTGTGCCTAAATCCTTTAAATATTTCAGGATTTCCTAAAAACAGAACACATTTTATATGACCATAGTGTGCTTATCAAATTCGGAAAATTTTGAGTTCTCCCACAATGGTTCCACACAGCACACGACCAAACACAGCTCCGTCTGGCTTGGTGGCTCAGTCTGGGGTCCTAGACAATAAAGACCTCTGCACACTTGCCCAAGTTCTCCCAAGGTAGTTCAATGGAGTGCCAAGTCCCAAAAAACCCAAACAGCTCACAGAATGCTTTACCCTCTACAGCTCTAAGAACCTTAGATAAGCATGGAATAAGTTTGTGGTATTCTACATATGAAAAATATTAATGTGGGGAGAGGTGCAAGATGGCCAACTGGAAGCAGCTTCTGACAGAGGCTCCTGTCCAAAATGAAGGATAACACCCAGAAACTGCCCAGTTGAGCTGAAGATTGGAAGCCCAGCCAAGAGAAAGAAGTGATACTGCAGGTGACCTCTGCTGAGGCAAGCTGCAGCTCCCAGAAACCAAGCTTCAGGCAAAAAAACTGAACTAAAGTCTTCCGCCATTCTGAACTTCCAGTACTCCCTTTCCCCTTACCTGAGAACCAGAAGCCTGACCCTTGCAGAGACTGAGGGAGGAGGGTTTGAGCAGTGCCCACCCTCCCTGTCTGCTGTACCAGGTAGCCTGCCAGGTAAGAGACTCTGGGGTGGTGCCAGGGCTCTGCTCGCAGCCCGCTGTGGCCAGGGACTCTGCCAGGACCTCCATGTGGCTCTGCTCCATGCCCTGCTGGGCTTCAACCTGCCACTCGCTGCGGCCAGGGACACACCAGGACCCCCATGTGGCTCTGCACCATCCCCCTGCAGGGCTTCCCCCTGCTGCCCACACAGGCCAGGACCTCCAGAATCCACAAAACCTGCATCCTCCCATACCCTCTCTGCCTTTGCACCAGGTCCGCCCATCTGGCCAGGGACTCTGGAGGCCTCTTCCAAGCCAGAGACTGTTGGAGGCGTGGGCTCCCTTTGCAAAGGCCACTGGGTGCTGGGAACTTCCAGAACCATGGGCACCGTCCCACACTCTGCTGCTGGATCCGGGTGTGCCACACTCTAGAGCTGCTCCTACAGCCAGAACTGGCTCAGGAAGTCCCAGAGAAGCTACACAGGGTCACTCCCTACAAAGATCCAGCAACAACAGAGTTATCCCGCTGGGGTCTAATCTTGGAGAGACACCTCCCCAACTCTGAGGACAGTCAGAGGCAACAGTGGAAAACAATCATGAGGTGGAATCAACAGAAAACTCTGGCAATATGAATAATCAGAGTAGATCAACTCCCCCAAGGAATGACAAGGCAGATACAGCACAAGATCCATTGCATAAGCAAATGGCTGAGATGTCAGAAATCGAATTTAGAGTCTGGGTAGCAAATATGGTCAGCAGAATGGAGGAAAAGATGGAATTAGAATTTTAAGCAGTAATCCAAAAGATGACCCAAAGATGTCTTAAGAATTGAACGAATTCAAAGACAAAATGACCAAAGATTTTCACACATTGAGACAAGAAGTTGCAGCCCTTAAAGATCTGAGAAATACAGTAGAATCCCTCAGTAGAATGGAGCAAGCACAAGAAAGCATTTCTGATGTGGAAGGCAAAGCTTTCGAATGCTCCCAATCTTCCAAAGAGGAAGAGAAATGGAGGGCAAAAAGAGATCACTCTCTCAGAGAGCTCTGGGATAATTTGAAGAAAGCCAATATTCGCTTTATAGGGACCCCCAAAAGTGATGAAGTGGCTTCACAAGGCACAGAGTCTCTTCTTTATGAGATTATGAACAAGAACTTTCAAGACATGCCAAGAGATTCTGAAATTCAGATAGCAGAAAGTTTCAGAACTCCAGCATGACTCATCCCGAATAAGACATCCCCCAGGCACATCATAATCGATTTCACTAAAGTTAATGTGAAGGAGAAAATTTTGAAAGCAGCCAGATGTAAGAAAACCATAACCTAAAAAGGGAAGAATATTAGAATAACTGCAGATATCTCTGCTGAAACCTTTCAAGCTAGAAGAGGATGGTCATTGACTTTTAATCTCCTAAAAAAAATAACGTTCAACCCAAGATTCTGTATCCAGCTAAACTGAGTTTCATTTATGATGGAGAAATTAAATACTTTAATGACATCTACATGTTGAAAAAATTTGTCATAACTAAACCAGCTCTCCAGGATATTCTCAGACCTATTTTCCATAATGACCAGTGTAATCCTCCACCACAAAAGTAAACTCATTCAGAAACTTTTGGTCAACTTCCAATTTCCACAGTCGGGAAAGGATTAGAAATGTCCACTGGACTTTCAAAAGGCTTATTAATATACTCAATTAATATGAATGGTTTAAATTGTCCTCTAAAAAGGCACAGGTTGGCTTACTGGATACAAAAACTCAGGCCAGATATCTGATGAATACAAGAATCTCATCTTACGTTAAAAGATAAATATAGACTCAAGGTGAAGGGATGATCATCTATATTCCAGGCAAATGGAAAATAGAAAAAAGCAGGTGTTGCAATCCTATTCACAGATACAACAGGCTTTAAACCAACCAAAATAAGGAAAGATAAGGATGGACACTTCATATTTGTTAAAGGTAACACTCAATATGATGAGATTTCAATTATTAACATTTATGCACTAAACCAGAATGCACCTCAATTTACAAGAGAAACTAACAGACATGAGCAACTTGATTACCTCCAGCTCCATAGTAGTCAGAGATTTTAACACTCCTTTAGCAGTGTTGGATAGATCCTCCAAAAAAGAAGCTAAGGAAAGAAATTTTAGATTTAAACTTAACCATTCAACATCTGGATTTAACAGAGCATTTCATCCCAACAAATCTGAATACACATTCTTCTCATCAGCCCACAGAACATACTCCAAAACCAATCACATCCTAGATCACAAGTCTAACCTCAGCAAATTTAAAAAAATAGAAATTATTCCTTGCATCTTCTCAGATCATCATGGATTAAAAGCTGAACTCAATAACAACAGGAATCTGCATACTCAAACAAAAACATGGAAGCTAAATTACCTTATGCTGAAGGATAGATGCCTCATAGACAAGATTAAGAAGGAAATCACCAAATTTTTGGAACAAAACATCAATGAAGACACAAATTACCAGAACCTCTGGGATACTGCAGTCCTAAGAGGGAAATTTATAGCACTGCAAGCCTTCTTCAAGAGAATGGGAAGAGAGGAAGTTAATAACTTAATGGGACATCTCAAGCAACTGGAAAAGGAAGAACATTCCAACCCCAAACCCAGCAGAAGAAAAGAAATAACCAAAATTAGAGCAGAATTAAATGAAATTAAAAACAAAAGAATTATACAACAGATCAATAAATCAAAAAGTTGGTTTTTTGAAAAGGTCAATAAAATAGATAAATGTTTGGCTAACTTAACCAGGAAATAAAGAGTAAAATCTCTAATTTCGTCACTCAGAAATGATAAAGGCGAAATAACAACAGACCCCTCTGAAATTCAAAAAATCCTTAACGAATATTACAAGAAACTTTACTCTCAGAAACATGAAAATCTGAAGGAAATTGACCAATACTTGGAAGCACGCCACCTACCAAGACTTAGTCAGAACAAAGTGGAAATGTTGAACAAGCCTATATCAAGTTCTGAAATAGCATCAACTATACAAAATCTCCCCAAAAAGAAAAGCCTGGAACCAGATGGCTTCACATCATAATTCTACCAAACCTTTAAAGAGGAATTAGTACCTATATTACTAAACCTCTTCCAAAATATAGAAAAAGAAGG
The DNA here is from genome assembly GCA_963573935.1 of Arctocebus calabarensis. Classification (NCBI taxonomy): domain Eukaryota; kingdom Metazoa; phylum Chordata; class Mammalia; order Primates; family Lorisidae; genus Arctocebus; species Arctocebus calabarensis. The sequence continues at coordinate 32,365 of CAUYON010020007.1, forward strand.
AATACTGCCCAACACATTCTATGAAGCAAATGTCACCTTGATCCCCAAACCAGGGAATGACCCAACAAGAAAAGAAAATTATAGACCAATATCACTAATGAATATTGATGCAAAAATATTCAATAAGATACTAACAAACAGAATCTAAGAACACATCAAACAAATTATACACCATGACCAAGTGGGCTTTATCCCAAGGTCTCAAGGCTGGTTCACTATACGTAAATCTATAAATGTAATTCAGCACTTAACCAAATTAAAAACAAAGACCATATGATCCTTTCAATTGATGCAGAAAAAGCTTTTGATAATATCCAGCATCCCTTCATGATCAGAACATTTAAGAAAATTGGTATAGAAGGGACATTTCTTAAACTAATAGAGGCCATCTACAACAAACACACAGCCAATATTGTATTGAATGGAGTTAAACTGAAATCATTTCCACTTAGATCAGGAACCAGTCAAGGTTGCCCATTGTCTCCATTGCTCTTCAACATTGTAATGGAAGTTTTAGTCATTTCAATTAGGGAAGAAAAGGCAATCAAGGCTATCCAGATAGGATCAGAAGAGATCAAACTTTCATTCTTCACAGATGATATGATTGTATATCTGGAAAGCACTAGGGATTCTACTACAAAACTTTTAGAAGTGGTCAAGGAATACAGCAATGTCTCAGGCTACAAAATCAACACCTATAATTCTGTGGCCTTTATATATACCAATAATAGCCAAACCAAAAAAACCAGTCAAGGACTCTATTCCTTTCACAGTAATGCCAACGAAGATGAAATATTTGGGAGTTTACCTAGAAAAGGAAGTGAAATATCTCTGTAAAGAGAACTATGAAACTTTAAGAAAAGAAATTGCTGAGGATGTTAACAAATGGAAAAACATACTATGCTCATGGCTGAGAAGAATCAACATTATTAAAATGTCTATACTACCCAAAGCAATATATAATTTTAATGCAATTCCTATTAAAGCTCCATTGTCATATTTTAAAGATCTCAAAACAATAATACTTTGTTTTATATGGAATCAGAAAAAACCTCAAATAGGTAAGACATTACTCAGAAACAAAAGCAACGCAGGAGGAATCATGCTACACACATAACAAAATCCCCAAACCAGAGATGTTGGCGTGGATGTGGAGAAAAGGGAACACTTCTACACTGCTGGTGGGAATGCACACTAATATGTTCCTTTTGGAAGGAAGTTTGGAGAGTATTTAGAGATCTAAAATTAGACCTGCCATTTGATCCTATAATTCCTTTTCTAGGTATATATCCAGAAGACCAAAAATCACATTTAACAAAGACATCTGTACCAGAATGTTTATTACAGCCCAATTCATAATTGCTAAGTCATAGAAGAAGCCCAAGTGCCCATCGACCCACGAATGGATTAAGAAGTTGTGGTACATGTATTCCATGGAATACTATTCAGCCTTAAAGAAAGATTGAGACTTTACCTCTTTCATGTTTACATGGATGGAGCTGGAACATATTCTTCTTAGCAAAGTATCTCAAGAATGGAAGAAAATGTGTCCAATCTACTCAGCCCTACTATGAAGCTAATTTAAA
>CAUYON010020008.1:0-19265 GCA_963573935.1 Arctocebus calabarensis
CAAGGTTGTGCTTTGTCACCATTACTCAATACAGTGCCAGAAGTTCTAGTCAATACAATTAGGCAAGACAAGGAAATAAAGGGCATCCAAATGGGAGCAGAGGAGGTCAAACTCTCCCTCTTTGCTAATGATATGATCTTATACTTAGAGAACCCCAAAGAGTCATCCACAAGACTCCTGGAAGTCATAAAAAAAATACAGTAAGGTCTCAGGATATAAAATCAATGTTCACAAGTCAATGGCCTTTGTATACGCCAATAACAGTCAAGATGAGAGGCTAATTAAGGACATAACTCCTTTTACCATAGCTTCAAAGAAAATGAAATACCTAGGAATATACCTAAAGGATGTGAAGGACCTCTATAAAGAAAATTATGAAATCCTATGAAAGGAAATAGGAGAGGATATTAACAAATGGAAGAACATACCATGCTCATGGCTGGGGAAAATCAACATTGTTAAAATGTCTATTCTTCCCAAAGCAATCTACCTATTCAAAGCCATCATATTAAGATACCAACATCGTACTTTCAACATTTGGCAAAAATGATTCTGGTTTTTATATGGAACCAGAAAAAAGCCTCGTATAGCTAAGGCAGTTCTTAGTAATAAAAACAAAGCTGAGAACATCACCATACCAGATTTTAGGCTGTACCACAAAGCCATAGTGTGCCTGATCTTCTTTTGTGAAATTTTTGTTTTTTTCCTACAGATCTTTCTTTGTGGATTAATTTTAGAATTGGTTTTCAGGAAAATTAAAAAGCACAAATCTGATCATATTATCCTAGTGCTTAAAACTGTTATAGGCTCTTTGTTCCTTGTGGCAGTGAGGATGTAAAGAAAGACAAAGGTTCATGTTGGCTACCCATGAGTTACTGAAGATCTTTTGAAGGGTCTAGATTCTCAGGCTTTATTCACAAATAGTCTAATAGAGTATAACCGGATAACACCTTATTTCTTTTGTGAAACAAGGTCTTTTGTAGTTTTAGTCTATCTCTGTGCTAGATCTTGTGCTCTGTGCTCTTGTTACCAGACAAGTCACTGTTTCTCCAGGGGAACGTATATGCCTCATAGTTTCTACCAGGAATAAAACTCCTCCCTGCCACTTTCCTTCCACACACACACTGCCTTTCATATGACTGACTTCTGTGGCTCACTAAATCCGTTCAAGTTCTTCCTTTTTAGAGCTTTTCTTCTTGTACCTTCAGTTATAATCTAGTATTTTTCAGTTACACTATGGTCTCTGTACAGCACATTGTGTTTGATTACTTGTCCTCTTCTACTGTGCTCAGTCCTTAAGGATGAGGCCATTTTTCTATTCTAATATCTGGAAAATAATAATCCTCAATAAATTTTTTTTTAAATTCACACATGTTAAAGATATTTTTTTAAAGAAGAATTTCTTTAAAGGGCAAGGGGTAAATTGTGAGGCTATTTATACTTTTCTTTATTTTTGTTGGTATTTTTGTTTGTAAGATGATTGATTTATGGGTAGGTTCTAAGAAGTGAATATTCTGTATTTCCTTTTCTATGAAAGAGAAAAAATAATAAAGTTCAGGTGGAAAAGTATCTTCAGAGAATTTAACATTTTTTAAATCATGTAATTTATTGATTGACATCTCAAATTTGAGTTATTTTATATGGTACTTTTAAAATGGGGTCTGATTTCTTCACTTATATAGTATATTAAATAGCAGGTCAAGTCATGAAGGGGATTAAGGATCATGAGAACTAAACAAAGGCATATTTTGGGGGGGTTATAGAAACTACATGACTTATATTTTTTACTTTTTAAAGGATTTAGCACATAAGAATCTGCCTGGTGACTTCACCTTTGGGACTCATTCAAGCAACAGAGAGAAAAACAGATACCGAGATATTCTTCCATGTAAGCTGCAATGGTTTTGATTATTTTTTAGTTTACATTTGGGAAAAGGTAGAAAGAAGATTGTATGGCTTTCTGCATAAGACATTTTGGCTTATGACCAGTGCAAAGACTTGTAGTAGTTGGCAGTTGGTGGCTTGGGAATATTTTAGGATATATTCTAGGATATGGTGAGGGTGAAGCTTCCATTTCTGGTATTTCCACCAGCCACTGCTGCAGGGTAATTCACAGCAGTCCTTCAGCCTTGTTATTATGCACTGCTCCTTCTCAGACCATGAATCATCCAGAACACAAAGCCAATAGTCTGAGACAACCACCACTTTTGGCATCTCAAGCCTGACCACTTTCCCTGGCAATTTTTTAGACACACAAATACAATAGGATTGTGTATATCCTTTGTTCTGGGTAATAAATCTATCAATCCACTCTCCAACAGAGGCTGCCCTTTGCCTGTCTCCAGAGAATCCTTCATAGTGCTTCTCTACCCTCCCCACCCAGTTACACACTGGATTTGTCCATCTCAGGTTTCCAAAAATCAGAAACAAAACACAACAATGCAGTTTTAACTTAGGCAGGAATTCATACTCCATGACTCATGTTCTTTTCAAAGTCAAAATTTTTTCAAACTAAAATTTCCATTTCTTTTCATCCAATTTGAGGCTCCTCCTATATCCTAAATCTTGTATAATGTAATCACCCAACTTTTGAAGCCAGAAAACCTTGGGTCATCTGCAGTATCCAAAAAGTTGTTGTAAATCCTTTTGAGTCTACCTTCTTAATACCTCTAGAATCCTCTCCCATCTCTGGATTCCCACCACTACTGAGATTGAGCCTATTTCGTCTCTCAGATAGTTTCTGCCCCCTGTCTTCTGCCTCCCTTTCCCAATCATTCACAGTAGCTACTGAGATGATTTTCCTAAAATGCAAAGCAGAATGTGTTGTCCTTTCAAAGCTCTTCCTTGGTGCTTTTTTTGCTGTCAGGTGAAGTTCCTTGCATGGCCTAAGATGTTCCCCTCTTTGTGCCTCTCTAGCCTCAGTTCTCCTATAGGACTTCTTTTGCATTCTGGAATTCATCATTTTCTTTTTCTTGCCTCCGTGGCTTTGAACCTGGGGTTTTTATGAGAACTGTCCATCTCCCTTCTTTGCTGAGGCAATTCCTACTGTCATTCAAAGCTGTCTCAGCTGGACCTTCTTTATTTTCCTAGGCTCTGTGGTTTTCCAGTAGTCACATGGGACCTGTGACCACCATCTCCCAATTATCAAAGTATATTTTAATTATTTTCATTCTGGTTTCTCCTACTAGACTTGAGGTAATTATTATAAAAATTAGAGTACAACACAGTGACTGCTGTCATTAGATAAATACTTACATGTTTAGTTGGTTCATTAAGATCTAAGATAACTTTATGATTACAAAAGATGAAGAATATTTTCTCAAGACTGTTAAAATAACTTATTCTGTAATTTTCACAGAAGAGTGGGAGAGTGTGTAGAATTACATTGATGAATACTTCTGAAATGAGGGTAATGAACCACTGTTGGATGTTTTAGTAGGTAATACCCTCTATTTGGTGCTACTTTGAGAGGTCAGAGGTCTCATTTATGTAATTTATATTCCTACGTGTGTAATTAGCCTTCAATGAGACTGAAAGAAAACAGGCCTTTGGAAAGAGCCTCTTAGGATTATAAGAAGTTCATTTTATGATATAGGGCAAGCATAATGTTTAATCTGACTTGAATTCTTTATTCTAGGTACAAAAAGAGTGACAACTGAAGAGATTCACAGGTGCTAAAAAAGTAAAGTTTAATTACAAAAACTAAGAGAAATCATGTAAAAGCTTTTGCTTTTCTTAAAAGAAAATAAACTGTAATTCTATTTTAAGTCCCACTGATCTAACACAAAAATCTAATATGTAATTTAATATGAAAGTCAACCTACTTCAGGGATAATCACAGAAAGTTTCTGTCATTTCTTCACAACACATTTCTGGAATTTATATAAAAGGTTCCAGAGGATGCACATCAAGACATTCAGAGAGATCATTTATTTCCCCTCCTCTTCAAATGCTAAGAACACTAAATGGATGAATCCAGATGTTCTTTATTTTTTTTCTTTCTTTATTTTCTTGAGACAAAGTCTCACTTTGTTGTCCTTGGTAGAGTACCATGTTGTCATAGCTCACAGAAACCTGAAACTTTCGGGCTCATGTGATTCTCTTGCCTCAGCCTCCCAAGTAGCTGGTACTACAGGCACCCACCACAATGCCCAGGTATTTTTAGAGATGGAGTATCATTTTTACTCAGGCTGGTCTCAAACACATAAGCTCAAGCAATCCACCCACCTTGGCCTCCCAGAGTACTAGTATTACAGGCGTGAGCCCCTGTGCCCGGCCAATTCAGATGTCTTTAGACACTGTGAATGCAGGCATTCTTCACTTGGCATGGCCTCCACAAAGAAGAGTGTCAGAGTGTCAGAACAAATGTCAGTTCTTTTGTTTAATTAAATAATACCAGTCCTACAACCACACGATTCACATTTCATTAATGACAATATATTAACTGAGTAATTACATAAAGTAATAACTATGATTGTTAGATCTTCAATTCACAAGTCACTCTGTAAATACTAGACATACATCATAATCAATCACTAAACATGTTACTTCTTTCAAAATATGTTGCCAATAGCTAACACCACTTGTTACTCAATTGGCACATAAATAGCAGAGCATGTAGTTGCATTGCCTCCTTGTCTTTCAATGATAAACCCTCATGACATTTCACAAACTTGGATAATCAAAAGCCAGAGATGAAACTGTAATAAAGGGTAAAAATTGATAATGCTGAGAATGAAATTTGAAATGAATGTAAATGAAGATATAAAAGAAATAGCTAATTGGGACATATTGGCACAGTCACCACTCTGGAGACTTTAGAGCTACAAGAGAAGGGGAATTTGTCAACATGAATGAGGAAAACAGCTGTGATAAAAAGGATGTAGGTGACCTAGGGGAAGTGATGCCAGCAAATTGCTTACATAAAGGAACTTTGGAGCTGTTTCATGACAATGTAAGTGCAAAACATAAAATAGTGAAAGCTAATTCAAACTTAGAAGTTAGCCAAGGCATAGAAAAAAAATGCTCATTCTAAATTACAAGTTACGTGAGAAAAAAAGGAAAGACAAACACTGTTCAAACTAGTATATATATATTTTTTGAAACAGGGTCTCACTCTTGCTCAGGCTAGTCTCAAACTCCTGAGCTTAGGTGATCCACCTACACTGGTCTCCTGGAGTGCTAGGATTACAGGCATGAACCACTGTGCCTGGCATAAAACTACTATTAATAATTTCTTTGCCAATTAAATGCTTTAATTCTTAATATTTCCAATGGTTAAAATTACAGTATTTTAAATAAATACTAGCTTTTCTATTTTTTCACATCACTTTATGTCTATAACCAGCAATAATGGAATTATTTTAAATACATTCACAAAAATTTTTAAGAGCTATAAGATAACAGTTTTTCTTATTGATTATTAAGATCTTTTTGCATGATTTCAACTTGTATTATAATATTTATGGCCCTATACTGCCATGCAAAACATTAATGGCTTTTATTATGTAGTCTGGATATGTTCAAGTATAAAGATAGTAACTTGTATTTCTTTAACACTTTACAATTTTCAAAGCATTTTAAAGGCCAAAAAGAGGAGTGGGGCCACAGTGTATGCAGCTTCTCTGACCTTTGACCTAATGCTATTTCTGTTACTTATCTCTGGATGATGTTCTACTCAGAACTAAGAAAAATAGTGACTTAGGTATCTATCAGTTTTCACTTTTCAGATTTTGTTTGCATGCTCTCCTTGAACACTGTCTATGATCATGTGAGGGGGCAGGGAAGATAGTAATATCTGAATGTAAGGACGCAAGACACTTCAACCTTTCAACAAATGGTCTGTACAGTTGCATATTCATATACCACAAAGTGAACTCTGGCCTTTACCTGACATGTTATACAGAAATTAGCTCAAAATAGATTATTGACCTAACATTAGAATTAAAACCATAAAACCTATGGAAGAAAACCTACAAGAAAATTTTACTGTACTTGGGTTTGGCAAAGTTTTCCTAATAGGACATAAAAAACTCGAATTATAAAATTAAATTAAGCAAATTCGACTTAATCAAATTAAAAACAATTTCTCATTATACTATTATAAAAACAAAAGCAAATAATAGCTTAGAAGAAAAATAAATAGTAAACATTTATCTAATATCTGATAAAAGACATTATTTAGAACATGTAAAGAATTCACTACTATAACTTGAGAAAAGGACAAACAACAACTCATAACAAAAGATTTGAGCAGACACTTCATCTAGGAAGATACATGGATGTCGTCAAACAAATACATGAAAAGATGCTTAACATCGTTAATCATTAGGAAAACTCAAACTAAAACAATGAGATATCATATCACACTCACTTCAATGGAAGAAGACTTAACAGTTTCTTATAAGGATAAATGTACACCTACCATATAATTCAATAGTTCTACTTCTGTGTTTTACTTAAGTGAAATTAAAGCATTAGTCTGTGTAAAGACTTATATATTAATGTTCCTATCAATTTTATTTGCAATACTCAAGAACTTGAATGTCCATCCGTAGGAAGTAGATAACCAAATTGTGGTATACCCAACATGATGGACTATGACTCTGTAATAAAAAACAACAAAGTAAGGATGCATTAAGGAACACAAATGAGTCTCAAAATGATCATGCTCAATGAAAGAAGCCAGTCAAAGGAGTAGATGCTGTCTGTCTTACACCAAAGTATATTATCGCCAAAGTTGTGAATTGAAGTTCTAACCCCCAGTACCATAGAATATGAACTTATTTGAAGATAGGTCCTTTAAAATGGTAATTAAAATGTGGCCCTTGAGGTGTGCCCTAATCCAATCCATCAGGTGTTTTTATAATAAAAGGAAATTAGGACTCATAGAAGATACCAGGGACACCAGCGATGCAAAGGCACGGAGGAAAGGCCATGTAAAGAAATTAGAAACATGCCATCAGGAACATGCCATCTGCAAGCTAAGGAGAGAGACCACAGGAAAACCCAGACTGCCACTACCCTGATCTTTGGCTTAGTTTGTACTATGTTGCTGAAAAGGAATACCTGAGGCTGTATAGTTTACAAAGAAAAGAGATGTATTTCCTTCACAGTTCTGTTGACTGGAAGATTTAACAACTGGGCATCTGATGAGGCCCAGGGCTGCTTTCACTCATGGTGAAAAGCAGTGGGGAGCTGGCATCTGCAAAGATCTCGTGGTGAGAGAGGAGGCAAGAGAGAGGAGAGGTGTTGGGCTTTTTTTAACCAGCTCTTGTGGAACAAAAGCCATGAGAACTCAGCTCACCCCATTAATCCTCATGAGGAATCCACCCCCATGACCAAAATCCCTCCCATTAGGCCCCACCTTCAACATTAAGGATCTAATTTTAACATGAAGTTTAGAGGGGACAAACATCCGAGCCATAGCATTCTATCTCTCACCCCAAATCTCATGTTCTTCACATATTGTGAAATACAATCATCCCTTCCCTATAGTCCCTCAAATTTAGGAGTCTTGTGTCTCGTGTGATTCTCAAGGTACGTTTCATATGGCTGTGACCCAGTAAAATTAAAAAAACAAGTTATTTACTTCCAAGATACAAGGGTAGTAGAAGCATTGGGTAAACATTCCCATTCTAAAAGGGAGAACTGGCCAAAAATGGGGAAATGGGCTCCATGCCAGTCCAAAAGCCAGCAGGGCAGACATTAAATATTAAAGCTCCAGAATAATCTTCTTTCATGCTGTGTCCTGCATCCTGGACACACTAGTGCAATGGGTGGGCTTTTAAGTCCTTTGGCAGCTCCACCCCCCTGGCTTTGCCGGGTGCAACCCATGTGGCTGCTGTCACAGGTTAGAGCTGAATGCCTGTAGCTTTTCCAGGCTGAGGTGGCACACTGCCAGTGGCTCTACCATTCTTTATTAGGTCCTACCGCAGCCAGCCTAGCTGTTGTGTGCCTCTCTAAAATAACTCCAACCCAACATCTTCAATAGGAATTGCCTTAATAGAGGCTTTTGGCAGTGGCTTTGCCCCTGCAGCAAGTTGCTGCTTGGGCTTTGAGGCTTTCCTGTAATACATTCTCTGAAATGTAGGTGGAAACTGCCAAACTGCCATACTCTTGCATTCTGGGAACCTGCAGACTTAACACCATGTGGGCTGCCACCAAGGCTTACTTCTGAGGCTCTCTGGAGCAAGCTGTACCTAGAATTGTTTGAGAAGCCACCAATTGGAGCTGGACTGGCCAGGAGATGGAGAACAGCATCTTGAAGTGGCACAAGACAGGGATGTACAGGGCAGTGGTACCCAGGGGGTCTGTTCTCCAAAACCGTTCTATTCCTCTAGGCCACAGGGCCTGTGATGGGAGAGTGCCCTTGAAGATTTCTGAAATGCCTTCGGGGATTTTTCCCGACTGTGTTGACTATTAGCATCTTGTCTCCCTTTTAGTCATGCCTATTTCTTTCTTTAGCTAATGATCGCTCAGCTGCCCCCTTAAGAGTCCTCTCCTGAAAATATTCTCCTCTTCTTTACCACGTGGACAGGCTGTGAATTTTCAAACTTTATGTTCTGCTTTCCGATCATTCCTTTCCTTCTTTAACTAATCATAAGCTGTTACAAGTAGCTGAGCTGCTTCTTTAATGCTTTGCTACTTAGACAGTTCTTCTGCTAGACATCCTCTTACGTTTGGCCTTCCACAAATCCCTAGGCTGTGGACAAAATTAAGTCAAGTTCTTTGCTATGATATAACAAAGCTGAACTTTGCTCCAGTTCCCAATGAATTCCTCACTTCCATCTGAGACTTTGTCAGCATGGCCTTTACTATTTATCTTTGTATCAGCACTTTTCATTGCAACCACTTAATCAAGTTCTAAGATGTTTCTAAGCAACCACGTTGCTGTTTTGTCTTCTGAGCACTCCGGACTCCTCCAACCTCTGTCTGTTACCTGCTTCTACATTTTCAGGTATCTTTATAGCAATGCTCCACTCTTCAATTTCAATTTTCTGTCTCAGTCCATTTTGTGTTGATATAAAGAAATTCCCAAGACTAGGCAATTTATTTATTTATTTAGCTCACAGTTCTGCTGTCTGGAAGGTTTAAGATTGGGCATCTGGTTTTCACTCCTGGCAAAGAAGAAGGGGAGCCAGTAAGTGCAGAGATCAAATGGTGAGAAGGGAATAAGAGAAAGAGAGGGGAAGCCCTAGAGTCTTCTAACAATAAGCTCCTGTGGGAATGAAAATAGTGTGAACTCACTCACTCCCAAGGGAGGGATTGAATCTATTAAGGAGGGATCCTTTCCCATGACCCAAACACTTGCCATTAAGCTCCACCTCTAACATCAGGGATCAAATTTCAACATGAGGTTTAGAGGAGACAAATATTCAAACCATAACAAGCTTGAACTTCCAGCTTCCAGAACTGTAAAATAAATTTCTGTTGTTTAAGCCACTTAGTATTTTGTTATAGAATCCCTAACAACCTAATATACTGTATGTAGCCATATATATAAAATTCTAGAAAATTCAAATTAATTTGTATTGACAAAGTATATCAGTTGTGTTAGTGCAGGATTGAAGCAAGAAAGATAGATTACAGAGAGGCATGAGAATATTTTTGCAGTGATGGAGCTGTTCGATTCCTAGTCACTCTTTACATAGATATACAACTATATAAGACATTTTTCTATTATTTCATTTTCTGTCTTCCCTTTATTGTTGTGATGGTTTCATGGGTATACACCTCAATGAATTGTTTAAAAAGAGAGTTATGAGTGCAAAAGATATATTACACTCTTGAAAAAAATTTGTACAGCTCATCATAATACAGATAGCTGGGAATATACCAGGTCTTTAAGGCATAGATTTAATGAGCATGAACATATTTAAAGTTATTATATATTACATATAAGAAGTTATTTCTTTTACTACTACCACCAATAATAATAATAATAGTAGTATGTTTGTTACTGTCTAAGTCAATCATAGGTAGTAATATTTAATCCTTAAGTGTTGCTAATATTAGTATCCTTGTTTTACAAAAGGGTTAAAAGATATTAAGTAATTTTCCCATAGTCACCCTGCAAAGAGGAGATAGATCTGGGATGCAAACCCAGGCTTAACTCCCACTATGTGGTAGTGCTTCTCTATATTAATGTTTTTCATTCTATTAATAGATTTTCTTGTGCAATGTGTTGTTTTCTATTTAACAGGACAATTTTTAGCATTTGAATGATAGATTCCTAGTCACTCTTTGCATAGATATAAAACTATATAAGACTTTTTTCTATTATTTCATTTTCTTTTTATCTTCCCTTAATTGAAGTTATGTTCTTATTCATTCATTGTTTGATTAGAGATGGGTATAAGTAGTTCATGTCATCTCAAACTATTCCTATTTTTTCTATATCTCCTTTTTTTACACTGATAAAGGAATATCTTCATTGATTCTAGGATTCTGGAATTTTAATTTTTTTCTCACAGGTCTCTGAAGTGTCTTTTTACCATCTCCTAGCTTCCAGTGTTTTAGATGAGAATTCTAGTGGTCATCTGACTCTTTTTTTTCATGAGAAATATAGATGGTACCTAAAAAAGTATACACATTTTAATTATTAAGAAAGGAAAAACCTATATTAAATTTGATAACCTCAAGTTGTGTTTGATTATTTCTGCAATTACAAGAGGTGCTCATTATTTTAATCTTTTTCTCACAGGTCTCTGAGTGTCTTTTTACTGTCCACTAGCTTCCAGTGTTTTAGATGAGAATTCTAATGGTCATCTGACTCTTTTTCTTCATTAGATATATAGACGGTTCCAAAAATATATATACATTTTAATTACTAAAAAAAGGATATTACATTTGTAAACCTCAAGTTGTATTTGATTTACAAGAGGTGCTCAACATGACTTGTATTCATCTTTTGTTATTGGTATATCTGGAGTGTAACAATGTTAATACCGTTTTTTAACTTTCTTAAAATCTATATTTTAGAGATACCCACTGTATATTCTTTCATTCTAAAATATTTTGTTTTTTCCTCACATTAAGGAATGTTACCAAGTGTGTTTCATTTCTCACCCAGAATTCACAGAACCTTTTAATTGGTCTTCCTGTGGCTGTAAGAAAGTTTCTTCAGTTGGGAATTATATTTCTATCTATTTTAGTCTTTTTTTTTTCTGGAGTGCTTACAATTTGTAGGGTTAGTCTCTTGGTTCTCTCTTGTAAGGCTTTCATCTTTTCTCTGATTATGTTTTTACTTCTTTGTATATGTTTTCTTTCTTTTTCTCCCTAGTTTTTATTCTTATTTTCTTCCTTCACTTGGTCTTATACAGAGCTAATTTCAGTTTCAAGGAAGACCTTTCTCCTTCAAATTATCTGGTAAAATTTGTAGTTTGTGTGATGGTAATTTTATGTGTCAACTTGAGTCGGTCAGATATTAATCTAATATAGATGTTGCTGTGAATGTATTTTTTAGATATAAGTAACATTTAGATCAGTAGACTTTGAATTAAGCTGATTGGCCTCCATAGTGTGGGTGGGCCTCATCCAATCAGTTGAAGACATTGATTAAAAAAAGACTGAACTCTTCCAAAGAAAGGAATTGTACCTCCAGACTGTTTTGGACTCAATGCTGAAACATCTACTTATCCCTCGGTCTTCACCTCGCTGGCCTTCACCAGGTGAAGGTTGAGGATGGATGTAAAAGCTGGCTTGTTTTATGTGGGGGCCACCAGTGGAATTTCATTACTCCTAGGATATGTCTCCAACTATCACCATCCTTTTTTTTTTTTTTTACCCTGGCTCCTGCTGCTCTGAGTTTGCAGGTTCCCAGATTTGTAGGAGAATGTCCCTCATTTACTGCCTCAGAGAGTTCTTCCTCTGCTGTATTCAGTTGCAAAATAGTAGATACTTGCCTTGGCCTAATTCTGCCTATAGCGTATCTAACAGAAATTTTTCAAAGTGCCTGGATGCCAATGGCATCCTTCTGTATTTGTTAAGAGCTGAGAAAAAAATAAAGCCTCCTAATTCTGTATTTCCTAGGTCATGCCAAAAGGGAAGTAAGAAATTTTAACTAATGAGCTCAAATAACCCTTTTGAAAAGGAACATCTATGACATCTTTTCTGTCAGTCTAAGAGATATGTGGATTTACCTATATAAAATGCTTTCATGAAGTCTGCGTGTATTGCGTCTCCCACCTTTATCTACCAGATGTTTCTGTTTCTGTAATAGATGATGCAACATGCGTTCTTCTTGGAAAAGGCAAGGACTACATCAATGCTAGCTATATTAGAATAGACAATTATGGAGAAGAATATTTTTATATTGCTTCCCAAGGACCATTGCCAGGCACTGTAGATGACTTTTGGCAAATGGTTTTGGAAAATAATTCTAATGTTATTGCCATGATAACCAGAGAGATAGAAGGTGGAATTCCCAAATGTTACCATTACTGGCCCTCTTCTCTGAAGAAGCCTCTGGAATTGGAAAACTTCCGTGTCTTCCTGGAGAACTACCAGATACTTCAATATTTCACCATTCGAAAGTTTCAAGTTGTGGATAAGTCTGTAAGTCTTTAAAAAAACAGTATTAGATGTATGTTTCACTATACAAGCAGATGTATTAGGACCAGAAGTTAGGAGCAGGATAGAAAAAAGACTAAATACTTTTGGGGGGTAACTTTTTACTTTTCCCTCGTACCAAAAACTAAGCCAACACTACTTCTCTTTCTGCTTAATCAGCCTCTGACTGGAGAAAAGAAAAAATTGGAAAGGAGAATTTGAGTGGGCAGTGAGCATTATCACAGAAGTTTTCTGATCCTGGGATGTAATTTGACTGTTCCTGCTGAGTATAGAAGATACAATTCGAGTTCCTAAGGTGTGCCAATCACTGAGACAGGCACTATTGGTACCTACTGAGTAACGGGCAGCTTGGTACACTCAGTGATACCTTAGTTACTGTGTTCAGTGGTAATATTGAGAGTGAAAAGGGTACTTTGGAGGTTCATAGGGAAGTACTTAGCTTAACTTGGAGTTTGGGGAAGATTTACTGGAGAAGGTGACATCTCATTTGAGAGTGACCCAAATGAGAAAGATGAAAGGAAAAAGTAAATGATCAAACATTTAATAGTATGGAATATATATGGGGAAATACACATAGCTAAGTGTTTCTGGGATGCACAAGTTCAATGCCAGGGAGTAATGAGAGATAAGGTTATGGAAAGTAAGCAAGGGCCAACTAGAACGTGAAATGTCATAGATTTCACCTAGGGAGCATGAACATTATTATAATTGAGAGACATTGGACAATTTAAGTCAGAGTGGCGTGATCAACTAGGGCAGTTGGCATTGGCAAGGAAAGCACAGACACAGGTGTTTTGCAGATAAAACTATCTGGTAGACATACATGACTTACAACTTGTGACTTATAAATAACAGAAGGAGGGTTGAAAATTATACTGTTCAATGTGGTAACCATATGTGGCTATTAAAATTTAAATTTAAGTTATTTAAATGTATATAAAATAACAAATTCAGTTTTTTTACCTGCAGTAGCCACATTTCTAGGCTTGTTAGTCATATGTTACTAATGGCTACCATATTGAACAGTATCGATTTAGAACATTTGCGTAATTGTAGAAAATTCTGTTGGGAAGCATTGGTCTAGAATAATTCATGGATTTCCTTGCTTGAGTAGATTTGGAAACTAGAAAACGGATGGTTTATAGGAGAAAGTGATGAAGTAGATGGCTCTAGTGGCTTGAATTAACATTCAGGTGATACCTGTGTTCAACAGGAGTGAAGGAAGTATAAGTTGAACAGGAAGCTTGAAGAGAGTGGTGAGGTTTAGAGTCATCACCAAAGAAATGGTTTGGCTCACAATGACCAGAAAAAGAGAAACTGGGTGATGCTGAAATTGGACCATAACTTTGCAAGAACAACAAAAAGTGCAACTACGTTATTGTTTTCTTTCCAGCAGCATAACTTATGGGAATTCCTGAACACAGGTCATGGGACTGACCCAGAGTGAGATGTTGTCTAGTACATGTGTGCAAGATGAAAAGATCAAAGGAGTTGAGAGTTTGGTGAAGAGAATGATTCAGATAATCACCACTGAAGTCTAAATTGTGTAGGGATGCCAATGGAATTAGGAAGCCAGTCAACTAGGGGTAAGTGGAGGATGCAAAGGACTGGAGAGCTCCACCTGCTCACATTGTTTTGAGGTACAAATGAGGTAGTAGCATAAGAGCTGCTGGTACTAAATTGATAATTGGAGCTGTAGAACTGGAAAACTTTTGATACTAGACATTATAGATGGTGGTAAGCTCAAGGAGTGGTCAACACTATAGGAATAAGAAGAAAGGAAGTGATCTCCCCTGCAAGAGAGAAATAAAAATCTCATGAGGTTAGTGTCTGTGGGGCTGATGAGACCCTGAATTTGCTGTGATGCCAGAGTGTGTGGTAGGGAGACGGTGAGGATCTTCAGTGAATGTGGAGGCTTGACCAGGAGGTTTAGCCACTGGCTTATGGTGATAAGAAGATGAAGCTAAGAGGTATGAAACTCACAAGGAAGAGGGGTTAATATACAGGAAAAGGAATTATGAAGCAGCAGCAAGGAATTTCTTAAGTGCTTCTTCCACTTTCCTGAGATAGAAGATAGACAAAGTCTTAATTCTTAGAGCACACACAGCTCTAAGTGGGGAAGAAAGACGCTAAATGAGTCAGTTCCAAATGACATCTATGCTGAAGAATATAGGACTGGTGGGAAGCACAGAGCAATGGTCTGTTTAAAGGTCAACCTGTAACCCTTAGCTTTGGGGGAGAGGCACACAAGTTTCAGAACCGTGGAGTTTACGTTTGGAGAGTCTACATGACATGTGCCATCTTTAAGGAAATAGTTGAGGTCTACCTTTGTGCAGATTATAAATGGTCAATGGTGACAAAAGAAATTTTACCCCTGAAATATGTGATATGGTGACAGCAATCCTCAACTTAGTGCTTTCACAAGATTTTCAGGTATTGTTTCCCTCATGTAGTAATGATTCAAACTTGAGTTTTCTGTCTGATATTAAGTTTGAGAGGTTTTAAATATAACCCCTCCTTCCCACTGCCATTTATAGATCCGTCATTTCTGCCACTGTAGAATGCTCTGAAATATAGAAATCATTAGTAAACTAAGAGATTTGGTGTTTTCTAGCTTTATGATCAAGGTAGAAAATTGTATTACATTAATCAGTAGAGGGTTAGAGTTCTCCAGAGAAACAGAATCAATAGATGTGTATAAATAAGTTTATTTATTGTAAGGAATTAGCTGAAGTAAGTGTGGAAGATTGGCAAATATGCACAGTGAAGCAGTAGACTGGAGACCTAGGAAAGAATTATGGTTTGAGTCCAAAAGCAACCTGATGACAGAATTCCTTGCTCATGGGAGGTTGGTCTTTGTTTTGTTGACAGCCTTCAACTGATTAGATGAGGTCAACCCCCATTATGGAGAGTAATCTGCTTTAATCAAAGTATGCTATAACCCAATTATAGACAAAGAATATGGGGAAAGGGATAGGGAGAGGAGGGGGCAGGTTGGGTGGAGGGAGGGTAATTGGTGGGACCACACCTATGGTACATCTTACAAGGGTACATGTGAAATTTACTATATGTAGAATATAAATGCCTTGACACAAGAACTAAGAAAATACCGTGAAGGCTATGTTAACCAGTTAGATGAAAATATTTCAAATTGTGTATAAAACCAGCACATTGTAACCCACAATTGCATTAATTAATGTACACAGCTGTGATTTAATAGAAAGAAAGAAAGAAAGAAAGAAAAGTATGCTGGTTTAAATGTTAATCTCATCCAAAAAAATACCTTCAGAAAGATGTTTAGAATAATGTTTTATCAAATATCTGGGTATTATGGCCCAGCCAACTGACACATAAGATTAACTATCATAAATTTCTGTAGATACTTTGAATTAGAAGAGGGCTGTGTACACTAGAATCTTTATTTAGGAAATGTAGGAAAAAGATTCATGAGGGAGAAGCAGAAGGGAGTCAGAAAGAAACTGATTCTGAGTTTTCCCATATGCATCCCAAGTGAGCTAGGACAAAGGCCTCACACAGAGGAAAGGGTGATGATCCCTTTGGACAGGATATGGATAATTCAAAATGCCTCATTTGTCAACCCTGAGGAGAGTTTCAAGATTTCACTTCAAGGGGCTCAGCATAAGTAGGGGCCACAATCTTCTCTCATGTCATTAACTACTCTGTGCTCATTGCCAGAGAGGTTGGTGCCTCCTAGGTCAGGCACCATCCTATTTTAATGAAATTTAGTATATAATATTTAATTTGAGATAGGTTACTTTTTGGCCTTATTCCTAAAATATCAGCCCATCTTTTATTCTAAGTATTTTGAAATCTTGGCTTTCCTGTAGCCTAGTGCAGAAGAAAGATGGTAGATTAGGATTCAGGAGGCTTATATTATAGTTTTGACTCTAAATATAGGAGACTTTTGACCTAACATACACCTTAATCCCTCTCATCCTTACCTTTTTATTTGTAAAATAGAGATAAATAGTGCCTACTACATGGGATTGATGTGAGGATTAGATTCATTTGAAGCCCCTAGCAGAGTACCTGGCATATATTAAGTGCTTAATCTGTGTTACCTGTTAGTATTTTTTTTTTTCTTATTGTTACTGTGGTTTCCTTTATAAAATGGAGCAAACTATTCCTGGTAACTTTCAGAATTCTGAAAAACGCTAGAATGAACTTTGAATACTCTTTGAAAGCTCTACATGATACCAATATTATAAAGCTATTGTTATTATCAGTATAATTATTGGCATACTAAAATTCAAAAGATAATCTCTAATATCTCTAATATAAGAAATTGATAAATTATCTCTCTCTTGGTCTCTCTCTAACAGAAAGGAATTAGTCACTTTGTAATGCACTTGCAGTTCACCAAGTGGCCAGACCATGGCACTCCTGCCTCAGCAGATAACTTCATAAAATACGTTCGTTATGCGAGGAAGAGCCACGTTACAGGACCCATGGTAGTTCACTGCAGTGCTGGTGTAGGCCGGACAGGAGTGTTCCTATGTGTGGATGTTGTGTTCTGTGCCATCGAAAAGAATTACTCAGTAAGTATACGAATCAAGATGATAAACCAATGGTGCTGGCAAACACACTGCTTTTTTTTTTTAATTTTTATTTTTTATTAAATCATAGCCATGTACTCATGGGGTATGGTGTGCAGGCTTCATATACAATCTGATATATTTTCATCCAACTGTTCAACATAACCTTCATGGGATTTTCTCATTTATTGTGTGAAAACATTGATGCAGCCTTAAAGAAAGATGATGACTTCACCTCTTTCAAACGCACTACTTTTAACAGCCTGACGATAGTGGAAGACTAATATTAGATATTCAAGTGCAACTTAGTAAATTCAAAGTACATGTGCCTTGGTTCTCACTCAGCTCCCTACAGGTTCCTGGGGACAGTTGTGAGGATTAAAGCACTTAATGTAAATAAATGGCTTAGGACATACTAGATATACAGTAAATATGAGTGCATTTTCCTTTTCCTTCCTCCCATCCCCCACATTTTTAGAATCTTGCTAGAGAACATTGGTGAAATGTGCCTATTTTTAGTGAGCATAAATAGCATGAACATGAGCATGTTACAAAAATGTATACTTCAGAATTAATGGCAGGTCTCTAGGTTTGACTGCCAGTGTGGCCACATGCTTTAGATTTTGGTGACTTTGTGTAAATTGTTCATCCTGTCTCAAACCCAGTTTTCATATGTAAAATAAGAATAATAATATTGTTTAGTATGAGTCAGTCACAAATAATCCTTTACTGTTTTCCAAAATTTGAAACCAGATAAGAAATAAGACACAGAAATCAGATGATTTTCTATATTATTATCCTTTGATTTCTCAAGTTTCATTTATTAGAATAGGTGAAATTTGTGTTCTTTTTCCCTTTTGATAAATATACATAATTGATTGTAATAATTGTATATGTTTATGAGGTAGAATGATATTTCAATATGTGTATACTATGTGTAATAATGAAATCATTGTAATTAGTATATCTATCATCTCAAACATTTATCATTTTTTGGCTTTGGAAACATTCAATGTCCCTTTCTAATTTTTTGAAAATGTACAATAAATTGTACTTAACCTGATTCCTGCTATAGTGCCACAGAACACTAGAACTCATCTCTCTTATCCAGCTGTAATTTTGTATTTGTTAACCAGCTTCTCTCTATCCTTCCCTCCTTTCTACTCTTCTCAACCTCTAATAGCCCCAATTCTACTCTCTATTTCTATGAACTCAATTATTTTTAAGCACCCACATATGAATGAGAATGTATGATATTTATCTTTATAAACCTATCTTATTTCTTTTAACATAATGTTCTCCAGGCTCATCCATATTGCCATGAACCACCTTATGTCATAAGACTGAATAGTATCCCATGGTGAATATAAACCACATTTTGTTTATTCATCTGTTGATGGAGATTTAGATTGATTCCACATCTTAGTTGTTGTGAACAGTGCTGCAATAAACATGAGGGTTCAGGTATCCCTTTGATATACTGATTTCCTTTGCTTTGAATAAATACCCAGTGGTTGCATTGCTGGATAATATAGTTTATTTTTAACTTTTATGGAAACCTCCACAGTGTTTTCCATAATGGCCATACTGATTTACATTTCCACAAACAGTGTCTTAAGAGCTCCCTTTTACAGCATCCTTGTGAACATTTGTCTTTTTTTTTTTTTTTGTCTTTTTTCATAGTGGCCATTAAAACTGGGGTAAGATGATATCTCATTGTGGTTTTGATTTGTAATGTTAAACATATTTTCATATATTTCTTGGCCATTTGAGAAATGTGTATGAGATCTGACAAGTAAGTTCATGAACTTGCCACTATGTGCCTATGTTGGTAGCACTGTACAAACAACTTGGCATGGTTTCATAATCTCAGCATACCAGTGTTTCACAGTTGTGTTTGTGTTGACATGTGGCAGTGTTTTGCTCAGTGGCAGTCATTATTGTTGTTGAGTGTTTTTGTGTGCCAAAGCAAGAAATGTTGCAGCTTGAACCATAGCAATAGATATTTGTAAATTTCTGGCTAACCTTGGCAACAGCAGAAGTGAAATCAGGGACATGTTAGTGGGGGTAATGCCATGAAGAAAATAGCAGTGTGAAAGCAGATTAAAAAACATTTTTCTGAAGGGAGAGAAAGCA
>CAUYON010020010.1:0-14781 GCA_963573935.1 Arctocebus calabarensis
CGCCTTAGCCCGCTGAGCCACAGGCGCCGAGCCCATACTAAATTTTTAATTGTCATGAAGTAGTTCACAGGATTTGGGTTTTGTGAAGGCCTCAAATTCAAGAGATTTCTAACAGCCCTTCACACGCCAAGTCCATTCATAAGCACACCAAAATTCCCTTTCTCTACGAGTTTTATCAAATGGGGAAATAGATGAGCACGTGCAGGGTAGAGGTGAGCGCAGGCTGGAAGATAACACACTGGAACCTGCCCCCTCTCCTCCAGAGCGGTACCCCACCCTCTACAGAGCACTGTTACAGGAAACATGCTTCAACTCTCTCCTGTTCTCTCCCACATATAAGCAACAGCTCTGTGCACAGGCACCCGTACATGTGGGGATTCTTGGGCTCAGGAATCTGATGCAGGCATCTAGAACAATTTGTTGTGCTTAATGCCAGTGGCCCACTGCCCGCACCTCCTCTGGAGCACCTCCCCTCTGAGGCCATCACTCTCATGCACATGGGATCTGGCTACAGAGGACAATCTGAGTGCTTACACTGAAAATCCCCATCTACATGAGGCAGACTAGGGTAAAAAGTCCAGTTAGAACCAACTCTGCAGAAACATTTTTTTTTCTGCAATCTTTGGCCGGGGCGGGGTTTGAACCCACCACGTCCAGCACATAGGGCCGGTGCCCTACTCCTTTGAGCCACGGGTGCTGACCTAAACATTCTTTTCTTTCTTTCTTTTTTTTTTTTTTTGAAACAAAGTCTCACTTTGTCACCCTCAGTAGAGTGCTGTGACATCATAGCAACCTTAAACTTTTGGGGTCAAGCAATTCTCTTGCCTCAGTCTCCCAAGTTGCAGGGAGTACAGGTGCCCGCCACAATGCCTGGCTATTTTTAGAGATGTGGTCTTGCTCTTGCTCAGGCTGGTCTCAAACCCATGAGCTCAGGCAATCCACCTGCCTCGGCCTTCCAGCGTGATGGGATTACAGGCATTAGCCACCACCAACTTTGTATAAACTTCAACAATTTGAATTTGAATTTGTGTCTTCATCTTTGTATAAACTTCAACAATTTGAATTTGAATTTGTGTCTTCATCTTGTAAAATGAGACAAGAATTGCGGAATTTTTATAGATGGTGTTAAATGAAATTCCGAGGGTAAAGTGCATGGTGGTTTCTGGTCCTTACCTGTTAGCTATTCCCCACCACACATGCACGCATGTGCACACACATACAAACAGCACAGAACACTGTCAGCTCTACTCTGGAGTCCCTACCTCCTCGTCCAGATTGGCAGTCTTGGAATGGCAGGTGGTCACTGTGGCATTGTTCCACAGAAGCAAGTCACGCATTGGGGCTCCAACTATTTTACTGCGCCCAACCACCACGGCATGCCTGCCAGCAATCTGCACTCCTGAAAGAAAAGCCAGCACACAACAGAATTGGGGGAAAGAAGCTGCCCTCTGTTACATGCCACCTAAATGGGAAAACTCAGAACAAGCATCCAAAACAACTGCTTAGCATCAAACAAAAACCTTCCTAAAACCATTCCTTTTTTGGCAATAATATTCTAAGCCCTAGGGCTTCAGCTATAAATTGGGATGTGCACATGTGTCCTCCTTACTGTGGGTTTTTGAGAGGAGCTTAAGCCAAGATCCATTCATTGAGTCATAGGGGAGTGGGAAGAAAACCTACACTCAAGGAAAAAAGAAACACTGACATACAGCTGAACAGCCACATGGAAGAAGACATCAGATTAAATCACATGGGAAACAGTTCAAACAAACATGGTGTATATAACAGAAGTACTGAAGGCTGAAGAGAAGTACAGGGAATTAGACTAGTATCAATAATTCTTCCCCACTTTGGCAAGTTTGTTTGTGCAGTTCCTTATCCACATTCCTTGTTGGGCTTTTGGCCTGAACGAAAAGATTACTTGTAGGGAAGTGATAAAAGGGAAATTTAACTGCAGTATTATAGAAAGCTTTCTTTTTGCTTATTCAGCATCCATTTTTTTGGCAGTGTACCAATGTTCTTTTAAGGACTGATTCATACCCTATTCATCTGCGATGGTTTGGTTGAACACTGAATAGTGAACAAGTGACCATATTTCACCTCCTGGCTGATGAGATCTAATATCCCATGATTGTTGGTTTTGTTTTTGTTTTTGTTTTTAGAGACAGCTTTCACACTGTTTCCCCCACTCAAGAGTGCTGTGGCCTCAGCATAGCTCACAGGAAACTCAAACTCTGGGGCTCAAGAGATCCTCCCACTCAGGCCTCACAGAGCACTAGGATTACAGGCATGAGCCAATGCGCCTGGCCCAGCCTATGCTCGTTGTATAAAATCAATTTTATCAGAAAAAGATAAGCTCTTTTATGTTAACATCATGATATCCTTGAAGTATAAAGTGTTTAAAAGGTCACTTTCTGTACTTTCTAGGATTCAGCAAAAGACTTAAAGCAGTATCAGACACATGACAGCGCCACTGTTAACAAGAGAAAGTAGGAGCCCTTCAGAGGCCATAGTGTACAGGATTTCTTTTTAAATCAAGTTGTAATACATTCTATGCTAAATATACTGAAATTTTATTGTAGGAGTGAACTATAATAGCTGTCCCCAAGGCTTGCCTATGGCTTGGCCTTTTTTTGCCAACCACAGAAAATTTTCATTTTATGTTGGTCATAACTTTCCACTTAAAACTACCAACCTACTTCTTTATAAAGACCCACTTCCCTTGTAAAGAAATAACCTCTGCTGGCTTGGTGCCTGTGGCTCAACGGGCTAAGGCGCCAGCCACGTACACCTGAGCTGGCGGGTTTGAATCCAGCCCCTGGGCCCGCCCAACAACAATGATGGCTGCAACCAAAAAATGGCCGGGCATTGTGGCAGGCACCTGTAGTCCCAGCTACTTGGAAGGCAGAGGCGGGAGACTCGCTTCAGCCCAGGAATTGGAGGTTGCTGTGAGCTGTAATGCCACAGCAGTCTATCCAGGGTGACAGCTTGAGGATCTGTCTCAAAAAAAAAAAAAAAAATCTAAAAAGAAATAACCTCTGCTAAAAGTATTCATAATGCAATTAAAATAGCAAGGTGCTAACTAGTGATAGGACAAGACGGCCAGCTGAGCAGGAGATCTACTTCTCTAGCCATCTGTTGAGTCCTGGAACTAGTGTGGGGATGTGGTGCCCATTTCAGGAGTAGGAACAAAATCACTTTCTATCTTTTTAAATCATCTGAATTCTTATTACCATATAGATTATTTATTATCGTTATTTTTTACAAAAAATAACTCCGAGTGTAAATCTTGGTTCTGTCTCTTGGACAAGTTACTCAGGCATCTCTCAGAGGTTTTTTTTTTTTTTTTTTAAGACAGAGCCTCAAGCTGTCACCCTGGATACAGTGCCATGGCATTACAGCTCACAGCAACCTCCAATTCCTGGGCTCAAGAGAGTATCCCGCCTCTGCCTCCCAAGTAGCTGGGACTACAGGCGCCCGCCACAACGCCCGGCCATTTTTTGGTTGCAGCCGTCATTGTTGATTGGCAGGTCCAGGCTGGATTCGAACCCGCCAGCTCAGGTGTACGTGGCTGGCGCCTTAACCCGCTGAGCCACAGGCTCTGAGCCCCGAGCCTGTTTTTTTAACTATTCAACAATAACAGTACATACTTCATAGGGTTGTTGAGAGATAACAGAATTTAGGTGAAGCCTCTAATATTGAGGCCCTTCAGCCAGTCAAGTCCATTTACTTACGGCCCTTCCTATTCCTACACCTTTCATGTCCAGGCTCAAGGAAATGGTGCTTTCGTGTTGTTTGGTGTGTGTTTTTACCTGTCTCTTTGATGAGTTCCAAGCATCCTTTGGGCGTACAAGGAATGAAACAGTCATTTAGGTCACCTCTAGCAAGTTTCCCAGCACTGAAAGTTGTCAATCTAAAAAATAAAAGTGATGAAAATTAAGAAAACAATAAGGTAATTAGGCATCTTCCCTCTTTAGAAAGAAAAATGGTGTGCTCCCCAAATAGAAATACATTAGCAATGGAACAACGCAATGTGATACAGGAAGCCACCCATACTCACCCATCCACGTCCTTTTCAGGGGTGATAGCATTGACCACTGCTTCCATATTAATGGAGTACTCAGAATCCAAAGGTAGCTGTATTATGAATCCGTGTACCATAGAGTCTTCATTCAAAGATGTAACGCATTTTAACACCTAAAAGTAGTAGGACATATAATTTGTATACCACATAGAAATCAAAAAAGAGGAGAAACACACCTTCTAAGGCAAAAATCAGGCTGTCTCAGGCCAGGGTGCAATGGTCACCTCTGTAACTCTAGCACTTCAGGAGGCTGAGGAAGGTGGATAGCCTGAGCTCAGGAAATCGAAACTAGCCTGAGTAAGAGGGAGACTTCCCATTTCTAAAAACTAGCCAGGCATTGTGGCAGGTTCCTGTAGTCCCAGCTACTTGGGGAGCTGAGGCAAGAGAATCACTTGAGCCCAAGAGTTTGAGGTTGCTATGAGCTGTGATACCACAGCACTCTACCGAGGGCAACGAAGTGTCTGTCTCAAAAAAAAAAAAAAAATCAGGTTGTCTCATTTCCCCAGCAGTTCAATTATAGTCCTCTCAGAATATAACTCCCCCTTGCCTATACTATAACACAGACTGTATCTCCCAGGTGCCTGGTAAGAAAGCCACCAAATAAAGAAGCTAAAAACTTAACTTATTACTATAATAGTAGTTATCCACATTATGATCATCCAAATGGACAGCAACGTCCAGTAATCTTTGTGTAATAGATTGTGCTTATGGTATAATTACATTCTATAATTTACACCTTATAATACAACGGCAGCTATTAAATACTTGCAATGTGGCCAGAGCAACTAGGGAAGTGAAATTTTATTTCTTTTTTTTTTTTTGAGACAGAGCCTCAAGCTGTCACCCTGGATAGAGTGCTGTGGCATCACAGCTCACAGCAACCGCCAATTCCTGGGATCAAGCAAGTCTCTTGCCTCCACCTCCCAAGTAGCTGGGACTACAGGCGCCCACCACAATGCCCGGCCATTTTTTTTTTTGGTTGCAGCTGTCATTGTTGTTTGGCAGCCCGGGCTGGATTCGAACCCACCAGCTCAGGTGTACGTGGCTGGCACCTTAGCCTGTCGAGCCACAGGTGCTGAGCCTTTATTTATTTTTAATGAAATTCAAATAGCCTCCTGGGGCTCATGGCTACCAAACCGGACACTGTCTCTATAGAACATTTCCATGACCTCAGAAAGTTCCTTTTCCTGGCGGTGCCTGTGGCTCAGTGAGTAGGGCACTGGCCCCATATAGCGAGGGTGGCGGGTTCAAACCTGGCCCTGGCCAAACTGCAACAAAAACCAGCCAGGCATTGTGGCAGGCATCTCTGGTCCCAGCTACTGGGGAGGCTGAGGCAAGAGAATCGCCTAAGCCCAGGAGTTGCTGGAGGCTGCTGTGAGCTGTGATGCCATGGTACTCTACCGAGGGCAACAAAGTGAGACTCTGTCTCTAAAAAAAAAAAAAAAAAGAAGGAAAAGAAAGTTCCTTTTCCCTTTTTTCCCTTTACAGTTCACCCTCCTCCCTATGGGCAACCATAGTTCTGACTTTTTATTTTATTTTTTTTGAGACAGAGTCTCACTCTGTCACCCTCAGTAGAGTGCTATGGCATCCTAGCCCACAGCAACCTCAAATTCTTAATCTTATTGCCTCAGCTTCCCAAGTGGCTGGGACTATAGGTGCCTACCACTACGCCTGGGTAGATTTTTTTTTTCCATTTTTAGTAGTTGGGGTCTCACTCTTGCTCAGGCTGGTCTTGAACTCCTGAGCTTCAGTAATCCACCTACCTCAGCCTTTCAAAATGCTAGGATAAGGGGCATGAGTCACCACGCCTGGCTTATAGTTCTGATTTTAATCACCACTGATTTGTTCTGCCTTTTCTTGAACACATAAAAGGAATACATACTTGTTTTTAAAAATGCATATGATTACAGGCAAAGGACCAGTTTTAATGAACATCACAGGTAATCTGGAAGCAAATGCTACTGTAATAACACTGTGAGCACCAAATGTACATCCGTACTGTACCATGTACCAAGTATTTTCAAGGATTTCCTGGAGCTAGAGTCTGGGAAGCAAGAACCTGAAGGTCTTGTGTAAGCTAAACATGTCAGTCCCCAAAGTTCCACCAAACCAAAAACCAGAGGAGAAAGCAGTTTAGCTGGCTCATAACAATCAACTCATAACAGCTTACCTCATATTCTGTGGCCGTTCTTGGCAATTTAATGTGAATGGCTTTGATTCCAATCTATAAAATGGACATCAAGAACAGGTAAAGGAAAAGAGAACTTGAGATACTGGCCCATTTCTTTACAGAGATAAGATGTTAATCTCCCTTTCACACTTACATCTTCTGAAGAGTTAGTCACACACACTTCAACTCATTAACCAATCACTTGTTAATTGCCACTGCTGCACTCCAACAATTTCACGCCTCCTATTCTCTTTGGCATGTGCTCTTTGGCACGAAAAAAAAATTATTAATGAGAAAAAAAGTCATCCATTTCTGACTTACAAATACAGTAATGTCTGCTATGGGTAATAAAAGTTTTTCGAGGAGGAGCACAAAGGGTAAGGGGTGAGACAGGAGTCGGTGGTGGGGGGGGAGGTGGTAATGCTGCAGCTCTAGGCATTACCTCTTCAGCAGCCTTCAGCTTCACATTTATATAAAGATTGGAATCATCTCTGTTGCCAACCTAGAATAATAAATACATGCAAATCAGACGATTAGGGGAAGGCAAAGTGTACAGAAAAGCTTGTACAGTTTCAGTTTTAATAAAAGGAATGTTTAATCATGCGACTCTTGTTACAAAGAACTTTCACAGGAGAACAAGGAGCCTGTGGGGGCAGAATGGAGATGTGAACACAGGTGCTGCTGCAGTTCCTCCCCCAAACAAGATCCGATTTCCACTGCAACCACCAGAAGGCAGAGGCTATCCACAGCTACACTGGAAAGCAAGCAAGGGACAGCACAAACATGGGATATCAGCTGACCTATCAGGACAACAGAGCAGAGGGCTGAGAAACTGTCCTTGGGTAAGAAAAACCCCTGAGAGGGAGGAGCACCGAAAGAGCACGTCCCACAGCCCTCCCGCCCCTCTCCAGGCAGTGGAATCATGGGTGCCCCGTCACACCAGGAAGGCAGACCTCATTTCAGCCCGTGCAGAGCAGACACTGACGTGAGGCAAAGGGCGACTGGCTTCCCTCAAGGCAGACTGGAAAGCGCGGACCAGGAGCCAAGTCCTTTGAACCTCTCCCTGTGAACCCTGGGATTCTTTAGTCATAAACATTATTTATACTTTTCATTATAACCATTTGCTGGTAAAATGTCATCTTGTGAATATTTCTCCATGCTCCAGGGGTTGATGGTTCTGCTTTTCAAAGTTGAAATAAACCGCACTGTGTTTAGTTATGCCCCACATTGCAGAGGGTATTGCAAAGGGAAATGTGTCCGGTCCCCAGGTGCCAAAGACAACTGAAGCATGACGCTTTTTTTTTTTTTTGTAGATGCAGAGTCTCACTCTATCACCCCCGGTGAGTGCCCTGGAGTCACACAGCTCACAGCAATCTCCAACTCCTGGCCTTAGGTGATTCTCTTGCCTCAGACTCCCAAGTAGCTGAGACTACAGGTGCCTGCGAAAACGCCCGGCTATTTTTCTGTTTTTGCAGTTCAGCCGAGGCTGAGGTTTGAACCTGTCACCTTCGGTATATGGGGCCAGGGCCCTACTTGATGAGCCACAGGCGCTGCCCTAGCATGACGCTTTTTAACAGGACCACAGCCAAGGGAGCCAGCCTTTGAAACAATATTTAAGGGACCTGGCCTTTGAAACAGCGTTGGTAGAGCTTGTCCTGTTGATCTGTTCCTGAACTCTACCCTCAGATCTCAGGAACAGGCCTGAAATGTGGTTTCAGTTGTCCCTTACACAGACAGGTCTCACTTTCATAGCGCTAGTTTCAACTTCAAGAGCCAAGAGTCCTTTGAGGTGAATTTGATTTTTTTTTTTGAGATAAGAGTCTCACTATGTTACCCTTGGTAGAGTTCCATGGCATCACAGCTCATAGCAACCTCAAACTCTTAGGCTTAAGAGAGTCTCTTGCCTCAGCCTCCCAAGTAGCAGGGACTACAGGCACCCGCCACAACACCAGCTATTTTTTGCTGTTGTTGTTGCAGTTGTCATTGTTGTTTAGCTGGCCCCAGGCCAGGCTTGAACCTGCCAACCCTGGTGCATGTGGCCAGCGCCCTAATCACTGAGCCACAGGTGCCACCGAGCCGACTTAATCTTTTTAATGGCATATTCATCTTTAAGTGTATTAGTTGCTTCCTTGGGGATGTCCCTAGAATGTTAGTGCCTCTCATGTTAGTTTCCTCCTTAGTCATTTTCTTTTTTTTTTTTGAGACAGAGCCTCAAGCTGTCACCCTGGATAGAGTGCTGGGGCATCACAGCTCACAGCAACCTCCAATTCCTGGACTCAAGCGAGTCTCTTGCCTCCATCTCCCAAGTAGCTGGGACTACAGGCACCCACCACAATGCCCGGCCATTTTTTGGTTGCAGCTGTCATTGTTGTTTGGCTGGCCTGGGCTGGATTTGAACCTGCCAGCTCAGGTGTACGTGGCTGGCGCCTTAGCCCGTTGAGCCATAGGTGCCAAGCCTCCTTAGTCATTTTTTATAAATCTCTTTTGCCCCTACCACCCAACACTCACTGAATTGGTTGCCTGATTTAATACACACTGGAATTTTTAGGTCAAAATAAAAAAGGAGGTAGTTCTAAATATAATACTCTTAAATTTTCATTCATATTTATATTCATGATTAGTTATTTAGACTTAGCTCTGCCATTTTTATTGCTTGCTTATTGCCAGTCCTTTTTTTGAGACAGGATCTCACGCTATTGCCCAGGTTAGAGTGCAGTGGTATCATCATACTTCACTGTAACCTCAAACTCCTAGCCTGGCGCAATCCTCCCACCTCAGCCTCCCAAGTGCTAGGATTATAGGCATAAGTCACCATGTCTGCAGCCTGCCAGTCCTTTCTGCACCACAAGTTCTTTCCTCTAGAGTTTATTGCCACTCGTCTCTCAGGTTGGTGAAATGCCACCATAACTCACTTTTTCAGAACAGCTATGTTGGCCTTTTTTTAAACCCCTTTGTAACTAAAAATATTTTCCTGCTGTCCCCTTGCACTGGAAAGACCACAGCTGATTTGGAATGATAGGATTTTCCTTCGGAGATGTTGTCTTTGGCATCTAGTGTTTTATAGAAGGTAGTCTGAGGTCTTTTTTGCTATTATGGCTTTATATTAACTATTTTCTGCTTACATCTTTTGAAAGGAATATTTCAAAAACTCCAAAACCACCATCAGTTGCAAAAAGAAAACTTAAGGGTTGGCGCCTATGGCTCAACGAGCTAAGGCGCCAGCCACGTACACCTGAGCTGGCAGGTTATCCAGCCTGGCCCACCAAACAACAATGACAGCTGCAACCAAAAAATAGCCAGGTGTTGTGGTGGACGCCTGTAGTCCCAGCTATTTTGGAGGCAGAGGCAGGAGAATCACTTGAGCCCAGGAATTAGAGGTTGCTGTGAACTGGGATACCACAGCACTCTACCCAGGGCAACAGCTTGAGACTCTGTCTCGAAAAACAAAAAACGAAGGAAAAGAAAAACTACCTGGGTATTGTGGGAGGCATCTGTAGTCCCAGTGACTCAGGAGGCTGAGTAAGAGAATCACTTGAGCTGGGGAGTTTGAAGTTGCTACGAGCTAGGGTGATGGCCCCTGCACTCTAACTGGGGCAACAGAGTGGACTCTGTCTCAAAAATGAAAGAAAGAAAGGAACGAAAGGAAGGAAAGAAGGGAGGGAAGGGGGGAGGGAAGGAAGGACAGACCCAAATCACAGAGTGAGACTGTCTCAAAAATAAATAAATAAATAAATAAATAAATAAATACTAGAAAACAAAAACCAAATTAAAAAAAAAATGTAGATTCTTGACTGGCAGTCAAATGATTAGGGGGAAGACTGGTTTCCCAGAACAATTCATAATTCCAATTACAGTTTATCAAGAAAATTACTTAAGCATTTTATCAGGAATGCTGATATCTTCCGTGAGGGTGATTGTGCATTTAACAGGTTACACACAATTTTTTTACACCAGAAATCAGCAAATTGTTTCTGAAAAGGGCATTATGGGCACAAAAGCTGTCACAGCTGTTACATTTGGACACAGGGCAGTTTACAATCTCTGTTTTACACCATACAATGTCTTTGATATTGGTCTGCTCATTAATTTTTCTTTCAATTTGAGGAAACTTTTGTAGATACTCAAGCCAGTTGAGTTTATTAACTTTATTGTTTCTGTCCATGTGTTTCGGAGGACTGAATGAACTATTTACTATCCATATAATATAGTCGTAGGAAGCACTATTTACATAGCTCTCAGGGCGGCGCCTGTAGCTCAAAGGAGTAGGGTGCTGGCCCTATATGCTGGAGATGGCAGGTTCAAACCCAGCCCCGGCCAAAAACTGCAAAAAAAAAAAAAAAAAAAAAAAAAGCTCTGAATAGTTCCGAATAGTAAAAAGCATATGTTTGCTTTTATATATATATATATTTTTTTTTTTTTTTTGAGACAGCGCCTCAAGCTGTCGCCCTGGGTAGAGTGCTGTGGCATCACGGCTCACAGCAACCTCCAATTCCTGGGCTCAAGCAAGTCTCTTGCCTCCGCCTCCCAAGTAGCTGGGACTACAGGCGCCCGCCACAACGCCTGGCCATTTTTTGGTTGCAGCCATCATTGTTGTTTGGCGGGCCCAGGGGCTGGATTCGAACCCGCCAGCTTAGGTGTACGTGGCTGGCACCTTAGCTCGCTGAGCCACAGGCGCCGAGCCGGATTTTTTTTTTTTTTTGAGACAGAGTCTCACTATGTCATCCTGAGTAGAATGCTGTGGAGTCATTATTGCCTCACAGCAACCTCTAACTCTTGGGTTCAATCCATCCTCTTGCCTCCGCCTCCTAAGTAGCTGGGACTTATAGGCTCCTGCCACAATGCCTGGCTAGTTTTTCTATTTTTAGTAGAGATGGGGGTCTTTCTTTTGCTCAGTCTGGTCTTGAATTCCTGTGCTCAATCAATCCACCTGCCTCAGCCTCCCATAATGCGGGGATTAGGTATGGACCACTGGGCCCTGCCATAGGGTTGTTTTTTTTTTTAAGGCTGGTCTTGAATCGTTTGGCGAGCCCGGGCTGGATTCGAACCCTCCAGCTCAGGTGTACATGGCTGGCACCCTAGCTCGTTGAGTCACAGGTGCTGAGCCAACACCCAGCTATTTTTTGTTGCAGTTTGGCTGGAGTTGGGTTTGAACCCACCACCCTCGGTATATGGGACCAATGCCCTACTCACTGAGCTACAGATGCCACCCTTTTTTTTTTTTTGAGACAGAGTCTCACTATGTCATCCTTAGTAGAGTGCTGTGGCATCACAGTTCACTGCAACCTCAAATTCTTGGACTTAAGTGATACTCTTGCCTCAGTCTTCCAAGTAGCTGGGACTATAGGTGCCTACCATAATGCCCAGCTATTTTTTGTTGTTGTTGTTGCAGTTGTCATTGTTGTTTAGCAGGCCAGCCCTGGGTTTGAACCCACCATGTGGCAGGCACTGTAGGCACTAAGCCATGGGAGTGGCTCTTTTTTTTTGATACGTCTCACTGTTTTGCCCTGGGAAGAGTGCACGGCGTCATCATACTTCACAGCAACCTCAAACTGCTGGGCTCAAGCTATACTTCTGCCTTGGCCTCCCCAGTAGCTGGGATTACAGGTGGCCACGACAAGGCCTGGCTATTTTTTTTCTACTTTCAGTAGAAACAGAGTCTCACTGTTGCTCAGGCTAGTTTTAAACTCCTGAGCTCAAGCAATCCATCCTTCTTGGCCTCCTAGAGTGCTAGGATTATAGGCATGAGCCATCATACCTGGCCAGTTTTTTGTTTTTTTTTTAATTTTTTTTTTTGTGGAGACAGAGTCTCCCTCTAATCGCCCTCAGTAGAGTGCTGTGGAGTCACAGCTCACAGCAACCTCCAGCTCCTGGACTCAAGAGATTCTCTTGCCTCAGCCTCCCAAGTAGCTGGGACTACAGGCACCCACCACAGCGCCCAGCTAATTTTTGATACAGTTCGGTCAGGGCCGGGTTTGAACCCGCAGCCTTCGGTATAGGGGGTCGGTGCCCTACTTGCTGAGCCACAGGTGCCACCCTCTTTTTTTTTTAATGTGATCTTTTTTTTTAATACTCAAGAACTTTAAAACGCAAATTAGTTACATTAGAAGCTCAGTGAAGGAAGGAGTTTTTTGTCTTTTTGTATTTTCAGAGGCCAGCATAATTTCTGGCCCATAATTGGTTTTAATGCATATCTGTCAATAAAAAATTAAATGAGGATTCTATAAAATATAAGTGACCTTTGACTTCCCTGTATTGTCAACATCCCACAGTCCATTCTTTCTCTTGACGCCTCTTATTTTTTTAGAGACAGAGTCTTACTTTGTCACCCTTGATAGAGTGCCATGGAGTCACAGTAACCTCCAACTCTTGGACTTAAGTGATTCTCTTGCTTCAGCCTCCCGAGTAGCTGGCACTACAGGTGCCTGCCACAACACCCTATTTTTTTTGTTGTTGTTGCAGTTTGGCTGGGGCCGGGTTCAAACCTGCCACCCTTGGTATATGGGGCTGGCGCCCTACCCACTGAGCCACAGGCATCACCCTTCCTTGCCTTTATTTATTTTTATTTATTTATTTATTTAGAGACAGAGTCTCACTTTATCGCCCTCAGTAGAGTGCTGTGGCGTCACACAGCTCACAGCAACCTCCAACTCCTGAGCTTAGGCGATTCTCTTGCCTGAGCCTCCTGAGTAGCTGGGACTACAGGCGCCCGCCACAACGCCCTGCTATTTTTCTGTTTTGCAGTTCCACTGAAGCTGGGTTTGAACCTGCCACCTTCGATATATGGGGACAGCGCCCTACTCAATGAGCCATAGGCGCTGCCCCATTTTTTAATTTTTTTCTCCCTTGCCTTCCTTAACACTCTTCTTGACTTTTCTAATTTTTAGTCCCTTCTTAATCTCTCTTTTTTTCTTCCTAATCTCTTTTTCCAGTCCTCATACCTCCTCTATCCTTGAAACCTCTTACCTGCTTATGATACAAATTCTATTTAGATGTTATCCACATTTTCTCTCTACTTTATAACGTTATGTTGAAGCACCTTGATTTATTCTTTGCTCTTCAAAAAAATGTATACGTCTACTTGCCTTTGCACTTCTATACCTTTAGTGTAAAATGCCCTCTCCATTTTTTCTGCCAGGCAGATTCCTAATCTTCAAGAATTAATTTAAGTGTCATCTCTGGAGTGGATAAAGAAAATGTGGTTGTGGCTCGACAAAGTGTTTATGGCCCCAGTCACATGCACTGAAGCTGGCAGGTTTGAGCCTGGCCCAGGTCAGATGAACAACAATGACGACTGCAGCAGAGGAATGGCTGGGTGTTGTGGTGGATGCCTGTGGTCCCAGCTGCTTGGGAGGCTGAGGCAGGAGAATTGCTTGGGTCCAGGAGTATGAGATTGCTGTCAGCTGTGACACTACAGCACTCTACCAAGGGTAACAAAATGAGACTCTGTCTCAAAAAAAAAGGTGGGGAGAGGAGGAGATAGAAAAGAAGAGGCTTCATAGAGTCAACTCCTTCACTTGCTCACACAGCTCAAGGATATCACTGCCGAAATTCTCCCTACTCCTACATCAAATCTCTTTTTCTACTGAATCACTCCCAATACATTACTCCTCTCATCTTAAAAAAAATCCCAAAACATGGCTCGGCACCTGTGGCTCAACGGGCTAAGGCACAAGCCACGTACACCTGAGCTGGTGGATTCAAATCCACCCTGGGCCCGACAAACAACAATGATGGCTGCAACCAAAAAAAAAAATGGCCGGGCGTTGTGGCGGGCGCCTGTAGTCCCAGCTACTTGGTAGGCGGAGGCAGGAGACTCATTTGAGCCCAGGAATTGGAGGTTGCTGTGAGCTGTGATGCCACAGCACTCTATCCAGGATGACAGCTTTTGAGGCTCTGTCTCAAAAACAAAACAAAACAAAAAAAACTCCCAAACAAACATTTAACCCTAACTCCTCAAGGAGCTATATGTATTCACGTCCTCCAAGTCTTCTCCAGTTTTCTAATCATTCACTCCAGTCTCTCCACTGAAGCTACTCATTAATCCAGTCTCCATGTTGCAAAAACCATTAACCATTTCTCAGTTTTCAGCTTACTTAACCTAAATGATTGATAACTCCCTGACTCCTTAAAATACTTTCATTCTTTCTTTTTTTTAACTGGAATAAAGGCTTCTATTCAAAACCCAAGCAGGGTAATTTGAGGGATAAAAGGTAAAAAATAACAGCAAGACAAGAGGAATAAAACCCACATGAATCACTGTGGCATCCAGTTTCTATTCACAAAGAAAAAGCTCCAGTCCATCTTTTAATTTTTTTTTTTTTTTGAGACAGAGCCTCAAGCTGTCACCCTGGATAGAGTGCTGTGGCATCACAGTTCACAGCAACCTCTTATTCCTGGGCTCAAGTGAGTCTCCTGCCTCTGCCTCCCAAGTAGCTGGGACTATAGGCGCCCGCCACAAAGCCCGGCCTTTTTTTTTAGTTGCAGCCGTCATTGTTGTTTGGCGGGCCCAAGGTGGATTCGAACCTGC
>CAUYON010020011.1:0-32970 GCA_963573935.1 Arctocebus calabarensis
CCACAATGCCCGGCCATTTTTTTTTTTTTTTTTTTGGTTGCAGCCGTCATTGTTGTTTGGTGGGCCCGGGCTGGATTCGAACCCACCAGCTTAGGTTTACGTGGCTGGCGCCTTAGCCCGTTGAGCCACAGGCGCCGAGCCACTTTAACCAGTTTCATTATACTTTTAATTATCTCCATTGGATAGAGACATTAAAATGTAGAAGAAAACGCCAATAATTAAAGTTTCCTTATTGTTATTTAATTTGTATTCCTTTAACCAACAGTGAATTTAGCATTTTTCTACACTTCTGAGCAGGTCTGTGTGTGAGAATTGTTCATGGCGGTCCAGCCCATCTGTCTGTGGCTAGGCGGAAGTCCCAGGAGCCCTGCTGGCAGGCCCCTTGGGTACCTTCTGGGTAGATGGTTCTCCTTTTTCTTTGCGGTCAGATGAATTTCATGTTATGTTTTGACTTACACTGTTTGTCCCAAAGGGACATTACATATTCTGGCATTTTGAAATACTTGAGACTGTATTTCAGGCTGACATCACTGGAACTCAGCAGATTGTTTTGCTAGTGACTCCTGTAGTGACAGCATAGGAAAGGCATTCCTGAGGAGGCATCGCTGTGAATGAGCCCTGGAGTACAGAGGGTGGGGCGTTGGACGCGTGTCTGTTACTAATCATGTAAAATAAAAAAACCGGAAGGCCCTGTTTATCTTGAATTTCGATAAATTTAGGAGCAGTTTTCTAACCACTCTGGTAGAAAATAGAGGAATCTAACTTACCTCATAAATGCACTAGGTATTAAAAAAAGGCAGTGAGGTGGGGACAGTGGCTCACGCCTGTGCTCCTAGCTCTCTGGGAGGCCAGGGCAGCTGGATCCTGTGAGCTCAGGCATTCCAGGCCAGCCTAGCAAGAGCAAGACCCTGTCTAAAAAAAAACTAACCTGGCGTTGTGGTGGGCGTCTGTAGTCCCAGCTACTTAGGGGGCTTGAGCCTGAGTTTGAGGTTGCTGTGAGTTATGATGACACAGTACTATACAGAGGGGGACAAAGTGCGACTCTTGTCTCAAAAAAAAGAAACCAAGGGCGGTGCCTGTGGCTCAAAGGAGTAGGGCGCCGGCACCATATATCAGAGGTGGTAGGTTCAAACCCAGCCCCGCCAAAAACTGGAAAAAAAAAAAGCCAATAAGACAAACTGCTAGAAACCTCACTCCCCAAAGAGACTTTATGCTGTTTACCTCGGCTTACTGTCTTTTGTTAAAAAATTATAGTCAGAAAGGAATCTGGCGCGGCAACTACTGTGAGCCCTGTTGGTGCCTGTGTAGAAAGGGCCACTTTGTGTTATTTTTATATTCTGATGAGTTCCTACTCTGCCCTGATTGTTATCTTTTTTCAGAAGATTTTTGTCAAGTAAATCTTTTTTAAAAGATGTAAACAATTATTTCTGACTTCATGACGGTCTCTGAACCCTCCTTAATTCTCATCTTTTTTTTGTTTGTTTTTGAGACAGGGTCTTTCTCTGTTGCTAGAGTGCTGTGATGGGGTCCAGAGCTCACTGTGGCCTTGAACTCCGGGCTCAAGCCATCCTTCTGGCTCAGCTCCTGACTACAGACTCACAACACCGCACCTGGCTCATTTTTCTAATATTCTGTAGAGATGGAGGCCTTGCTGTGTTGCCCAGGCTGGTCTTGAGCTTCTCCCAAGATGCTGGGGTTACAAATGTAAGCCACTGTGCCCAGGTGGGTCCCATATTCTTAACTCAAAACAAGCTTGCTCTGAAGATTTCCCACAAATGCTTGTTTTGAGTAATGTTTTTTGATATTCTCCCAGCAGCATCATGAAAATTTATGTGTATGCGATACTATTCTCAAACAGTGAAACACAACCAGAAAAATTCATGAAATTAGAAAACCACAGATAAATGAATTACACAGGAGAAAAATACCAATACTAAAATGAAGTGTAGCATTCCTCCGTGTTTGACAGTTAACGGAGCATTTCAAGGGAATTAAAATTCCATTGGTTCTAT
Organism: Arctocebus calabarensis; assembly: GCA_963573935.1. Taxonomy (NCBI): domain Eukaryota; kingdom Metazoa; phylum Chordata; class Mammalia; order Primates; family Lorisidae; genus Arctocebus; species Arctocebus calabarensis. Next base: position 2,013 of record CAUYON010020011.1, read on the forward strand.
TGGACCGCTGAGATGAGACATTAATAAGCTGTGCGGGTTTAGTCTATGAGCAGATGAAGTTTTCACGGCATGTGAGAGGTAAATTCAGGGGTGCTTGGCTGTAGTGGGTAATGTCCCAGCTATGGGAAAATGTAAATATTATGTGGATGGTTTAAAGAAACAATAATATTATTTTTATCCATTTAAGGTCTGTTTCTGTTTGTTGAAACAGGCTTGACGATTGCTTTTTTCTGGCCAATTTTCCTTTGGGGGAAGGTACTGCCCTTTGAGACCTTCTGAGGTTTGACAGTGCTTTCTTACTTTTCCCGTGACCAGCTGTCTTACTGCCAAGTGGCACGGTTGGCCAGCGTGAGTGAGGTCCCTGGCTGGGGTCTGATCCTTGGCTGTCCTGCTGGTCTCCGCTACAGGAAGTTGGTGCTATGAACTGACCCAAATAAGTATTCCTGACATTGGAGGGAGAGAGGGCTCGGCAGGTTGTATAGGGAAACAGTATCTTTCAGAAAGGCAAATCTAGCATCACTGTCAGCAAAGCAAATTAAATTTCATTCCTAATAGAGGTAGCTCTGTTATATTTTTTAAAAATTAACATTATAGTGGATCTTTGAGATGAGTTAAAACTTAATATTGAAAAAGGAGAATTAAGTTTAGTTAGGCCTTGGAGAAGGGTGTGTGTTCTTTATTAATTGTCTAATTGCAGGCAGCCATCTAGGGCAGCCTGGGTTAAATCCGTGCTGGCTGCATTACCTTGGTCAACTCAGTGTACTACTTTTAGCCCAGTTTCTTCAGCTGTAAACTGCCAGCAGGCCTGGGAGGTAGAGAACATTAGTAAATGTTAGCAATGTTATTTTTAAAGGATGACTGAGAGATTTGGAAAGTACTCATACACAGTCCAGGAGAGAAAGATGGCAGGAAGTTAGGTGTCTCTTTGTATTAATTAACCAAAACGAATTAGGAGTCTCAATGTAGTTGATTAGGAAGGAGCTTCATTCATTCCTGGAGGCTTAATTTTTTTTTTTTTTCTTCTTTAACTCCTTGTCATATCACAATATCACCGTATTGCCTTTGTTTTCTGGTAAAGGATCAGGCCTGAGACTGTCTAATCCTAAATCTCCACCAACTTCTTTATCCTGGTAAGGCACCAGGTGTTACCAGGCATGTGAAGGGTGGTTCTTTTGCCCAGGAGTTCACGCGTAAGTTTCCACACCGTACACTTTCTCCTGTGTTTTAGTTTTTGAACCTCTCTTTTCTGCCTCACTGCGGGATTCTGGCGGTGGAGTTCTGCTCCCGCGACCCAGTGGCAGACTCTGCCCCTGCCTAGGGCTTTCCTTTTTCCTGTAGAAGGTCTGGTGCTATTGTTTAGAGACTTGGTCCCTATCTTCCTTCTGGTTTCCATGAGATCAAATCAAAAGAGGCCAGACATTGGCTCAGCACCCGTAGTACAGTGGTTATGGCTCCAGCCACATCACCAAGGCTGACGGGTTTGAAACTGGCTTGGGCCAGTTTCAGTAAAAGTAATATTGCTGTGAGCTGTGATGCTACAGCACTCTACTGAGGGCAACATAGTGAAACTCTGTCACACACACACACACACAAAGGCGATACCTGTACGCTGTAGAGTCAGTTCCACAGGCTGTGGCCAGGTCCCCGCAGCTCTTCTGGCCTTCCACCTCAGCTCCGGGGATTTCGGGGCAGCTGGACACCTGCAGAGTTGTGAGAGACTTGCTTGTGCTTGAACTCGAGAGTGAAAGAAGCCCGGGAGTCATGGGATGTGCTTGGCCAACTTCTCAGGGTTCATTTAGATTTTATAAAACTGGTCTGAGGTTTGGAGTCTGGTGAGAAACCTCTTCCTGTGGGCTAGATAAAGCTTCTGGATTTCAGTATTCCCCACTCCAGCCTTCCCCTTTGGTTGTGTGTTTCCCACATTATGTTAGTTGTTGAGACCTGGCTGAATATTAATTCCAAATGCTATTGGGAGTATTGTTAATATCCTTTAAAATATTTAGTTTGAGCTGTAGTGCTATTGATATATTCTCATATAAATAATATCATTAATTAGTTAATTCATATAAAGGCTTAGAACAGTAGTACCTCACATATAAATAAGTGTTCATTAAAGATTAACTTATCTCTAATGGTATTAACATTATTGTCATTATTACTTTTTTTTTGAGACAGAGTCTTAGTATGTTGCCCTCGGTAAAATGCCGTGGAGTTACAGCTCACAGCAGCCTCAAAAAGCTTGGGCTTAAGTGATTCTCTTGCTTCAGCTTCCCAAGTAGCTGGGACTACAGGGACCCACTACAACACCTGGCTACATTTTTTTTTTTTTTTTTGAGACAGAGCCTCAAGCTGTCACCCTGGATAGAGTGCTGTGGCATCACAGCTCACAGCAACCTCCAATTTCTGGGTTCAAGCAAGTCTCCTGCCTCCGCCTCCCAAGTAGCTGGGACCACAAGTGCCCACCACAATGCCCGGCCATTTTTTGGTTGCAGCTGTTACCGTTGTTTGGCGGGCTGGGGCTGGATTCGAACTTGCCAGCTTAGGTGTAAGTGGCTGGCGCCTTAGTCTGCTGAGCCACAGGTGCTGAGCTAACACCTGGCTACTTTTTGTTGCAGTTGTTGTTTAGCTGGCCAACGCCAGGTTCCAACCCGCCAGCCTCATTTTATGTGTCTGATGCCATAACCAGTATTAATATTATTAATTATAACAGTTTGACAGGAATTTTTGGTAGGAAATGTGGTTCAGTAAAAAGATCTGGGGTTCTGGAGCTGGAAGGCTCTGTTTTAGTTTTGGACCTGACATTTATCAGCTCTGGGAGCTTGAGCAATCTTCATAATTAAGTTCCTTGAGTATTTGCTTTTTTGATTTTTTTTCCCCTTCCAATATTAGCTTCTTTCAGATAGATACAGTAGAGTGGTTAAATGAGAACTGTGTGTGGAAAGTATTCCTAGGTTACAAATTGTAACATGTGGACAGGCGCGGTGGCCCGTGTGTGTAATCCCAGCACTTGGAGGGTGAAAGTCCCCTTCCTTTTCTTTGTGTGACGGTGGGGGCCCAATTGCTGTCTACATCAGAAGTATCTTGCTCTATAAGCTTACACCTTGCTGTTACTCTGTAAACTTACCTTTCTCTTTGTGGATGAACTTTGTTTCATGTTTGCCTTATTTTTTTGTAAAGCTGGTCATTTTTCAACCAAGAGCACTCCTTGAAACCAAGTTGTGTATGAAATCCAAAAGCTGTGCTTTCCAGGCGCCTGTGGTCACTATACTAACACCTTAATAGTGATAAGCCTTACTTTTCTTGCTAAAAAGAAATATTCGTAAAAAACAAAAGAGAAAACTGTTACATAATTGTGTGACAGCATCACAAGTATGTTAAGAGACTAATGCGAAATTGTTTTCTTTTAATCCTGTTTTATTTAAATGGATTATAAATTCTCAGCCTATTATAGTATTGGAGGTGATACTTGATAAATAGTTGTTGAAATGAACTTATCCCCCCACCTCTTCTATGCCTGTTTTTATCTGCAAAGTGGTGACAGTGTTTGGGGACTTGAACAATTGACAGCTAGGTGATTGTTGTGTGCTGATGACAGCTCTCTGAGAACGTGGCTTTCCAGCTCAGCCTGGGCATTGCATGCCCCAGGGGCTTGAGTGAATTTCCTTTTAAGCTTTCTAGGTTATCCTGTCTGTGAGCTTCAGGAGGGCAGACCATAACTCTAGGTTTACCATTATTTTCAGCGCTAGCTTGCTGCCTGGCACAGGTGACAGGGAGGGGGTCCCTTTGATGTTTGTTAATTGACACCCTGCTTTTATTTGATCAGATTTGTATCAGAATTATAATCAAGAGAAGGAAGTTGGATGAAGGCAGTGGAACAGATTTCTTTTGGTTTCGGGAGGAGGAATAATAAAACAGTGGCAGCAGCTTCTGTATTCATGCAGAAGAGAGATGGGTGAACCAGCAAGCAGCACACTGGGCCAGCGGTGTGGAGACCTGGGCCTGGGTTTGGTCCTTTATTAACCAGCAGAGGGAACTTTGGGGGAGCTGCTCAACCATCTTGGGCTTCCAGTTCTGAGACAAATGCTTCATTTTTTCTGGAGCTGAATTGCTGGTTGGTTGGAAGGAAAGTAAGAGTAACTTGGCACAGATTCACCCATGTATTGAGATGCCACGTGAATTAGCTCAGAAACACCTGTGTTATTAGGTGGGGGAACCCAAGTGAATCGATTGGTGCTTGAGAAATGAGTAGACTATGTAAAATTCTTGTTTTTCCAAAGGGGGCCGTGGGTTACCGGCATGTCTCAGTTTATCCACATGCCTGCAGCGCCGGCAGGAGTGGGTTTCATGCTTGCCAAAGCAACAGGTAATTGTCATGAACTTTCATATTGCAAGGGTTATCCGTACAGTATCAAGAGCTATTTAAGGGCCAGGTGCAGTGGCTCACACCTGTAATCCTAGCACTTGGGAGGCTGAGGCGGGTGGTTGCCTGAGCTCACGGGTTGGAGACCAGCCTGAGCAAGAGTGAGACCTGTCTCTAAAAATAGCTGGGCGTTGTGGCGGCACCTGTTGTCCCAGGTACTCGGGAGGCTGAGGCAAGAGGATTGCTTGAGCCCAAGAGTTTGAGGTTGCTGTGGGCTATGACACCACGGCACTTTATTAAGGGCGATAAAGTAAGACTGTCTCAAAACAAATAAACAACAACAAAAAAACACCAAAAACTATTTAGGAAGGAGCCCACAGCAGTGCCACATTCATCAAAGTCTAGGCAGGATGAACCTGCTGACGGAGGATGCCAGGTGGTGGGTGGATTAGCCGCTGTGCTCCTGAAGGGTCTGACTTGTGGGTTGCTGCATTTGGGAGTAAGGAAGTGTGTTCATTTCCTTCGGAAGGTTTAGCTTTCGCATTGCTTCTGTGTCTCCTTCACTTCAACTGTGCACATACTCTTGCTAGGTGAACTTCCTAGAAAACCTCTTTAGCAAGTTATAATCAATCATAAAGTGTCAGTCTGTGGTCTAACGCGACCTGTCCAATCTCGAGCCTACCCGAGACCCTGTCGCTCTGCCTCACCGTCTGGAGCAGCTTCAGTTCACCCAGTTCTCCCTTCCCTCCTTCTTGTTTCTTACCCTGTTTTGTCCTCTGGTTGTCACAGTTTTACTTAAGTATCACCTTTCTGGAAAATGAAAACTGAAGGCAAGAGACTTTTGCCTTTACAGGGCATGTCACGTGCTCAGCTGGATTCGTTCCCGATAGCGTCTCCCAGAGCAGAGTTGTGTTTCAGTGAAGCCCTTACTTAGGGCCTTTCTTCTCAAGTATCCAGCTTCATATTTTACTTCAGGGGATATTTCAACAAGCCCCTCTGGAGAAAGATGGTTCCTTGAAATTGGACTTTTAAGGCACAGGCAGGAGGATTGCCTGAGCTCAGGAGTTCAAGACCAGCCTGACTAAGAGCAAGACGTTGTCTCTAAAACTAGCCGGGTGTTGTGCAGGCACCTGTAGTCCTAGCTACTTGGGAGGCTGAGCTAGGAGGATCACTTGAGCCCAAGAGTTTGAGATTGTGAACCCACAGCACTCTACCCAAGGGCGATAGTAAGGCTGTCTCAAACAAACAAACAAAAAAATTGGACTTCTAAGCATTTTAAGGGATTATTGATATTGAGAATAATTCCAAAAAAATGGACTAGACAGAATGGTTCCTTTTAACGTGCAGAGTCTGACACTCCCCACTGTTCTTCTAGCTAGAAGGAACATGCTTAAATACATAATAATACAATTTCATTATTTTTTCGAGAGAAAAGGTCTTGCTCTGTCACCCAGGCTGAGTGCAGCGGCACAATCTTAGTTTGTTATAATCTCCAGCTCCTGGGCTCAAGTGATCCTCTCGCCTCGGCCTCCCAAATTTTTGTTCTTAGCCATGAAAAACACAAAAATTTATTTTTCTAGCAACTCCTCTTTTTATTAAACACATCCTAGTGTTCCTGGAGTTTTCTGGTATATTTTGGGTGTGTGTTGTGATAACATACAGGGATGGCTGACTTTGGTAGCTGCTCACATTTTGTATTTGTTTTAATTTGAAAAGTTGGCCTTTGGAAACGTATAATGTGTGAAAGTGGTTTATATGAACTAAAAGATTGTTAGCATTTTGTGGCAAGTAAAAGGACCAGATTTCCAGATCCTAAGTTCATGTCACCAAGAGAGGATAGAGGTACGTGTGTAAAGTTAAAACGCTGCTTGGAAATAGCTGTTTTTTCCGCTGTCAGGATGTGTGACAGGCAGTCACGTGCCCATCTGAGGAGTGAGTGCTGGCCAGTCCTTCTGGCCAGCAGCTTGTTAAGTGTGAATGAAGTTGGAGAGAGTGGGCTGGCTGGAGACCCTGGGGAACTGGGAGGGTTTAACGTGGGCACAGGGGTGGTGGCAAAGGAGAGGGGGGGAGGGGTGAGGTGTGGGTGTCTGGCTTGGGTGCCTTGGAAGGTGGTGCTCACCCAGAAAGGCAATGAGGGGAGAGTGCGTTTGGGAGGAGGGACGTTTGGGCTGTGAGTACGTGGCATACACCAAGCAGTTGGTAAATTTGGAATGCATACATCGGGCGTGTTCCTTGTCCAGAAGGTGGACCTGGTCTGCAGAGAGGGCTGTGGGATTGTTGGAGCCCTGGGCTTCCAGAGCTAAGGCTCTGTTGGGGGCTGTAGAAAAGTCAAGGAGGACTGTGGTGTCTGGAGAGCTTGAGGAGAGTCCCCCCAGTGAACAGTGCTCAGGGGATGGGGAGACTGGGTGGAGGCCGCTCATCCAGGAGCCGGCATGGAACAGGCCACAGGTCGCGGGAGCATGCAGGGTGGTTGTCATCGTTTTTGTTTATTTTTCGTTGAGAGCCACTTGAGTGGAAAGGAAGGCTGTGGGGTGGGGCTGTTGAAGGAGGTGAATGCCTTCACACAGGGAAGGGTGGTGGCATGTGGGCCCCAGCCAGAGGAGGACTGCTCAGTAAGAAGACCGCTCAGTCAAGGTTGGGCAGGGAGGCGGTCCACCTGGCTCTGTGTGTGATACGAGAAGAAGGGTGGCCGGTGGACACTGGGGAGGGCACAGGGGCATCTGGGGGGCCTTGCCTGCCAGCCTGAGGACTTTGGATTCTGTTTTCTGAGTAAGAAGGATCCATTTAGGGAGCGGTAAAGTGGTCAGACTGATGATGTTGAAACCAGCAGCAGTTTATCGCAGAGTTGAGAAAGAGGGAGAAGTGGGGTTATGTTTGGGAGGCTGTTGCTGTAACCTGGGGAAAGGTCATTAGGACTAGAAATAGGTATGGTGGTTACAAGGGGAAAGAGCGGTAAGGACTCCAGAAGGCGAGTTGGCACATTGGCACCAGATCGACCAGGTTGGGGTGAGGGAAGGAAGGAGAGGAGGGAAGAGGAGGAGGAAAAAGGGCTGGGAGGACGGCCTGGCTGGGGAAACAGCACGGGAGGAGAGAGGCCCGTCAGGGAGGTGCAGGGAGGTGCAGCGGCCGCAGGGCTGGCCACACACTGAGCCCTGTGCCGCACCAGACGGGGTCTGAGGCTCAGGGCAGACACCTCACCGAAGCCTTAAATTGGGAGTGGTTGGGATTTATTCGAAGGACAAAAGAAAAGTAAAGCTTGATGTGGATTTGAACCAAAGAGTAAACTTGGCAGACTGTTTGACCATATTTTAAACTTTCTTAGAAAAAACCTTTGACCAGAATGTGGTCATGTCCCCCAAATAGCTCAAAGTTAACATGACAAAAATAAGTTAGAAAATAAATTCAGGGCTCGGTGCCTGTGGCTCAACGGGCTAAGGCGCCAGCCATGTACACCTGAGCTGGCGGGATCGAATCCAGCCCGGGCCCGCCAAACAACAATGACAGCTGCAACTAAAATATGGCCGGGCGTTGTGGTGGGTGCCTGTAGCCCCAGCTACTTGGGAGGCGGAGGCAGGAGACTCGCTTGAGCCCAGGAATTGGAGGTTGCTGTGAGCTGTGATGCCACAGCACTCTATCCAGGGTGACAGCTTGAGGATCTGTCTCAAAAAAAAAAAAAGAAGAAAAGAAATTCAAGAAGTTTCAATAGAAATGCTATTATTTTGATCAGGCTCTTAGCCTTATCTGTCAGGTTAGAATCTGGTTTTATTTTAATTGATTAATTAATTTTTGAGATAGATTCTCACTCTGTTACCCTAGGTAGAGTGCTTTGGCGTCATCATAGTTCACAGCAGCCTCAAGCTCCTGGGCTCAAATGATCCTCCTGCTTCAGCCTCCCGAGTAGCAGAGACTACAGGCACCTGTCACAGTGCCCACCTAGTTTTCTATTTTTAGTAGATGTGGGGTTTTGCTTTTGCTCAGGCTGGTCTCAAACTCCTGAGTGTAAGCAATCTACCTTCCTGGGCCTCCCAGAGTGCTAGGATTACAGGTGTGAGCCACTATTACTTTTTTTTTTTTTTTTTGGGCCGGAGGCGCACTATGTTCCCCTTGGGATAGTGCCGGGGGGTCCCCCCGCACCGCAACCACAAACGCTTGGGCTTAAGCGATTCTCTTGCCTCAGCCTCCCAAGTAGCTGGGATGACAGGTGCCTACCACAACGCCTGGCTATTTTTAGACATGAGGTCTCGCTGTGGCTCAGGCTGGTCTCAAACCTGTGAGCTCATGCAGTCCACCCACCTCGGCCTCCCAAGTGCTGGGATTACAGGTGCGAGCCACCATGCCCGGCCCTTTACTATTTATTTTTTGATAAGAGACTATAGAAGACTCATAGGAATGAGCTAACTGTATTTTTGAAAAGTCTTTGAAGATGAGATATTCTGAATGTGTTGACATTGGATTTTAGTCTCCAGTTTTGATACCAATGGACAGATACTTTAGATCTAACATAGTGTCTAGGGATGTATTAAAAATCTATCTCTTTTAGGGGAAATAGGCCTGATCACAATATATTTTAGCTAAATACTGACTTGCAGTGCCTTGCTTTCCTTGGCCAGAAAGTCTACATTTTTCTGCTTTCCTTCCCAAAATGCATTAGCAAATAATACTGCTATTCTGTGGAAATGTTAATTAAGAAGAGTAAATTCTTTAAGTCCTCTGGAATTCCCACAATGTGGGGGGTATTGTAGAATTTGTGTCGGGATGTGCGATTTGATTTGTTCCCCCAACCCCTGCTACTCTTGTTCCACCATGAGGGGACTTCAGAAAGTTTGCGGAAAATTGGAATTAAAAGATAAAAATAAAAGCTATAAACTTAATTTTTTTAATGTAAGCTCCATCAAGTTCAAGACACTGTTGTACGCAATGATGCCAGCCATTTAGTCCATCGCTAAGGAACTAAAGGTCCTGGAGTTTAACTGTGTCATTGCAGTCTTTTCTATAGTTAATAAACTGAAGGGAAATGGGTGCTCTTTGCAGATTTTTTTAAGATTAGGGAGCAAAGGCTTGGCACCTGTAGCTCAGCAGCTAGGGCACCAGCCACATATACCAGAGTTGGAGGGTTCAAATCCAGCCTGGGTCCTCCAAACAACAGTGACAACTACAGCAAAAAAATAGCCGGGCATTGTGTCCGGTGCCTGTAGTCCCACCTACTTGGGAGGCTGAGGCAAGAGAATCGCTTAAGCCCAAGAGTTAGAGGTTGCTGTGAGCTGTGATGCGACAGCACTCTACTGAGGGCAACATAGTGAGACTGTCTCCAAAAAAAAAAAAAAAAAAAAAGATTAGGAAATAAAAGAGTCAGGAGGAACCAAATCAAGACTGCCAGGTGGGTGCCTAATGATTTCCCATGCAAACTCTTACGAAGTTTCCCTTGTTGACGGAGTGGCGTGAGCAGGAGCTTTGTCGCAGTGAAGGACTCTCTGGTGAAGCTTTCCCCGGGCATTTTTCTGCTAAACTTTCTGCTACTTTTTCCAAATACTCTGGTAGTAAGCAGTCATTATCATTCTTTGGTCCTCCAGAAAATGAACAAGCCTCGGCATCCCCCAAACTGTCATCATGACCTTTGCTCTGACTGGACCACTTTCACCTCTCAGTAGCCACTGGTTTGATTGTGCTTCACTCTCAGGCTTGTTCTGGTAAAGCCGAGTTCTATCTCCTGTTTGGATTCTTCAAAGTAGCCTTAGGATCTTGATCCCACTTGTTTAAAGTTTCCATCAAAAGCTCTGCTCCTGTCTGCAGCTAGGATGGGCTCATCAGTCAGAATTGTGTGGCTGAAGCAGTCTGTGGTTTGGGGCCGTCTCTGCTGCTGCTGAAGGTCCTTGGCAGGTCGGGTGCAGACAGGGTGATGTTTCCTCGGTAGGGACGCGGAGGGCGCCGCTGCAGGCTCTGCCCTCGCCTCTGCCGCTTCTTAGGACGAGTTGTCTATTTGTGCTTTGCCATTCTTCCACCCGGGCTTCACTATAAATTTGATGTTTGTCCTCGCCTCAGTTTTAGCAGAATTCGTGTCGCCCCAATAGGGGCTCTTTTCAAATGGACGTGTCACCCTCTTCGTGCCTCAAAATAGATCCTGTTCAGCCATGTTAAAGTAATTTAGTATGAGTTTATTTTGATGCCCCAAGTTTTTGAAATCTGTGCATAGTTTTTTCATAATACATATTTTTCCATGAAGTTTTTAAAGACTCCACATATCTGTATTCCTGCTTTTATGATATTAACAAACATGTATTACGTGCTTTTTTTTTTTTTTGTAGAGACAGTCTCACTTTATCGCCCTGGGTAGAGTGCCGTGGCGTCACACAGCTCACAGCAACCTCCAGCTCCTGGGCTTAAGCGATTCTCTTGCCTCAGCCTCCCTAGTAGCTGGGACTACAGGCGCCCGCCACAGCGCCCGGCTATTTTTTTTGTTTTGCAGTTCGGCCGAGGCCGGGCTTGAACCCGCCACCTTCGGTATATGGGGCCGGCGTCCTACTCGCTGAGCCACAGGAGCTGCCCTCTGTGTCCTGTATTTCTAACAAGAAAGTTCCTTAGCAAATGTAACAAAGGTAATCCCTCCTACTTGGAGGACATAATACATTTTCTCTTGGTTTAAGACCAGTTTGATCTGATTAGACAGATATAATCTCTTATCTACCAAATCTTCATTGATTAGTGTCAGAGCTTAATTATAACTGAGTTATTCTGGAACTTGACCTCTGGGGATCACCTTCAGAAGCCATTTAGTGTTTGGTCTTCTGGTCTTTTTGTATTTTAGCATGTTGGTTAGGGAAGGTGCTGGGCTTTGCTTCCATTCTCAAATTACCTTTTGTTAGGCTTGAGATTCTATAGCTATCTCAAATTGTGCCCCTGCTGCCTGCCACCTACCCATTTCTTTCTCGTTTTACCTTCCTGACAGTGAGGCCTTGGGTCAAGTCAAAAAACTAGATAGTTTGGACTTTGAGTCTTGGCAGTATACTGGGTACTAAGAAAAATTGGGATGTGGCAATGAGATTGCTTATCTTCTGCCTTCGTTTAGTTGCAGAACTTGTACTTTGTCCCCAAGTTCATAGCTAGTGCTGAGAAATAAGCATTACCTGCCAAGATGGGCAGCCTTCACTATAATACAAACTGGGAGTTTTTCTTTCTATAAAGGCATGGGAAAAAACCAGTTTTTGAAAGTTGGGAAGGGATCTTTATTGGGGTTTCAGAGAAGATTATAGGTATGTTGGGTTGGATCTTCAGTTCTCACTTCTGACCCACTCTTGCCAATTCAGTGAACTCTGTCATCTCATTTCCAGGACAGCTCAAATGTGTGACCAAGCACATACCTTAATCATGTTACTGTAGCCTAATCAAAATTGTGAAACGGAGAAGGCTGGCTGCTACCTTTCTGCTCTCTGGCCAACCCCCATTCTCCCCTGGAACTCTCTTCAGGTGATCTTTCAGCCAAGTGTCCTCACCTTTCTTATGCCTAGTGAATAGTTGAATCCTAATAAGCTGTTATCTGATGGCTAGGACTCTGACTCTAGTGTGAGGAGAGGCCTTCAGGACCTACAACACAGCTCTCTTGGTGGGATGACAAGCAGTGGAATTTTGCGGATGCAGGAGAATTTCAAGGGAAGAAAACATGTATATGGCAATCACAGAAATAATAGTGAAATTGGATCTTCCAAATGGACCCACTCCACATTTGCTCTGATTTTTGTGTGTTTGGGTCAAGAAGACTTGCTGTTGAGTAATCAGGTTATACACACACAAACTTTTGACTCTGGAGTTGGCCTAATATTGCCTAGTTAGTGGATTTACACCCAAAGCTTTTTGTTTTTACCTTCTAGGTAAGTGATGAAATGGTAGTAGAGCTCATTGAGAAGAATTTGGAGACTCCATCATGCAGAAATGGTTTTCTTCTAGATGGCTTCCCTCGGACTGTAAGGCAAGCAGAAATGGTGAGTAGCTTAGGTTTTGTATCATTATTGTATGAAAGTTAACACTGGCCATTTACCTCTTAATTCCTTTAAAAGAGATGGGTCTGACCAAGCTCTGGTAGCTTAGGTGAGCCACACACTCTTTTACAGCTCGATGACCTCATGGAGAAGAGGAAAGAGAAACTTGATTCTGTGATTGAATTCAGCATCCCAGACTCTCTTCTGATCCGGAGAATCACAGGAAGGTATTGGTCCCCTGAAGGTCCTTCTTTTCATGCTTCCTCAGAGCTTTGTGAGATTATGAGAAATGCTTTTGCCTTATCCCAGCCATGAAGCTTAGTGCCAGACTGGTCTTATTTGGTGACATCCATTCAAGAGGTGACATGGGGTGTCAATATGGTAAGAAAAGCAAAGGATTTGGAGTCAGATTGCATCTCAGTCCTATCACCTTTTATTTTATTTTATATTTTATTTTTTGAGACAGAGTCTCATTTTATCACCCTTAATAGAGTGCTGTAGTGTCATAGTTCACAGCAATCTCCAACTCTTGGGCTCATGCAGTTCTCTTACCTCAGCCTCCCAGTAGCTGGGACTATAGGTGCCCGGCTATTTTTAGAGACCGAGTCTTGCTCTTGCTCAGGCTAATCTTGAACCTGTGAACTCAGGGCAATCCACCTGCCTTGGCGTCCCAGAGTGTAAGAATTATAGGCATGAGCCACCGTGCCAGGCCTCTCCTGTCACCTTTTAACTCTGACCTTAAGTGTGTTTCTTAACCTAAGAATTCATTTGCAGAAGGGGGTTAATGATACCTGTTTCAAGGACCTGTTGTACCCCTTAGAAAATGCAAAGTGCACAGTTGAGAGCCTTGCTTACAGGAGGTGCTTGAAAAATGTTCAATTCCTTACATGTGTATCTCCATTTCAGTGCTTTTTAAATCTGATTTCAGTTAGAATTGCTATACCATCCACAGAAAATTTAGTAAATGGGGGAAAAAATTGTTCATGGTACAGCCACCTTGTATTTTTTGTGTATATTTTGTTTTAACATGTTTGTTTCTCAATGTTAAACACAAAAATGCTTCTACTTCTGAACATGTTTGTTCCAAAAGACCAACACTGCTTTAGGCGACAGTTTTCTCTACCCTGTTTCACTAATCACTCTGCCATCTGCTTTGTGCCTTCCTGAAATATGTTGGAAGCTCTTATCCTCTCATGGACCCTCCATTCTCTTCTTTATCGTGGGTTGTAGCTTTGTTATGTCTTTGTCATTTTAATGGAGTCTCAGGAAGGTGGTCAGCCCACCATCTTTCTTGAACCAGACATCCATGACCATTGTTTTGAATTGCTGCATGATATTTGACAATAGGTAAACCATCATTTACTTAATTATTCCCTTATTCTTGTACATTTGTGTTTCTTCCAGTTGACCACTGTTAAGTTGATGCTGTGACTATGGTAGTGCATGTAAATCTTTTATTTAATTCGAAGGAAAATGTTTTCTTATTTTAAACTTTATTACTTTAACTTCCTAATGAATTTGAACATCTTTTCCATGTGTCTGGAGTTGATACCTCCAAAGAGAGAGGCAGATGTGTGGATAGACAGCAGTTAGAAATATTAACCTGGAAAGCTATATGGAATACAGTGGGATCTACCTTATAATAATTTCCTTTCCAAATGTCTAGGTTTGCAGTATCCCTAGGGTCCGCCGATGCAAGGACTTTGTTTATTTGCATCCCCATTGGGCACAGAGTAGACAAAGTTGACGTAGGTCAAAAAGTAGTAGAGTTGACAGTAAGGGACATTACCAGGCCTAGGCCCTGATGCACAAAGCCAGTGTTTAGGAAAGTGTGTGTGTGTGTGTGAGAGAGAGATTTAATGGGCCAGCTTCCTGAGTACCTTTTCCTGCATAGCACAATGTTAGACCCTGAGGGTGAAGGAATAGGAGAGGCTCTAGCAGAACAATGTAGTGATGCCTATCTCTGACCTCAGACAGGTGAAACCTAGGCTATTCTGGGCTGTTCAGTGCAATAGGAGGTCCAAGAGGAGAGCCTGGGGACAGGGAAGGAAGGCTGTCTGGGGTAGGTATAACATCAAATATCACCTTCCTAGAGGAGTATTTTAATGAGACTTTTCCAGAAGGGAATGGAAATAGAAGTATGGGTTGGGGGAGGGGCTGGTAGCAGACATATCTGAGTGGATATGGTAGAATGAGTGTTCTTGAGAAGATAGGATGGGAGCTTGACTGGAGAGGTCTGCCAAACTGAGGATGGTACACTTAATAACAAGTTCAGGAGTCATGAGATATTATGGGTATTATGGGTAAAAACACCATGCTAAGAACATTAGCTTGGTCCTGGTCTATAAGCTAAATTGGGGGAGAAGGGAAACAGATAAGGACCCTATCTGAGAGCCTGATGGTGATTCACATGAGGTGATGGAGGCCCCTGACTATGACTGGGTGGTGGAGAACAGAGAGACCCTGAAGAACAAACTGCAGAATTGCTGTAGAGGGTGAAAGAAGAGTCAGTCCCTCCGTTTGGAAGAGAGCAGTTTAGTGTGACTCCCTTCTCTACAGAGCACTAGTGCAGGTATTTTTCCAAGTTCACCCAGCACATGAGTGTTGGGGTCTGTATTCTGCCTCTTGATCCAACGGGCTGGTGGGTAGGAGAAAATTAGGCAGAAACTAGTTGGTTTAATATGGATCTTGTTTCAAATCTGAGATGATAAGGACCCCACTGTAATAGTCTGAATTAGCTTGGACCTCACTTCTAATAATTTTGAGTCATTGTTTTGTTTTTTGAATATGTATGATTAGTAGGGTTTTGGGTTTTTTTTTTTATTGTTGGAGATTCATTGAGTGTACACAGAACCAGGTTACATTAATTTCTTTTGTTAGATAAGGACCCTCTTATATTTGTGTCCCACCCCCATGGTGGTTTTTGTTTTTAATCTATTCTGTTTTGGCCCTCTGGTATCCTAATTATCTTACCAGTTGGCTCTCTCGTATCACTATCTTAATGTTTACTACCATCTCCATTTTGTGGATGAGTAAACAGGTATCTAAAGTGTCACACTCAAGGCAGCATTAACTGTAGAATCTCAGCTCTTATCACACCTCCAGGCCAGGCTCAGTGGCTCATGAAGCTATTTTGGTTGGTACCTAATAGAACAATCTGTTTGAGAACTTGGAGATTGGGCTTTTCTCTATCATTCACCTTCTAGGGAATGAGCCTTGGCATTCCTCCTTAAGAGGATGAAGAGGATGATGTGAACGGGGAAGGAGCAGTTCATCGTATGTAACTGGAGGCTGAGGGATTCTGGAAGTTTGTGAGAGACAGCATAAAGACATGGAGCAGAGAGTCATGTTTATTGTAACCTGGCTGTGTGCTTTGTGCTGTCCAGAAGGTGAAGAAATACCACATCACATGCCCCCATCCCTTCCAAAGGCACTGCAGCTATGCTCTTCGTGCATCTCCCAGTGGGTGCCACTTTTGAAAGGGTGCATCACAGGAACTTTTCCAGGGACTCAAATAATGGAGAGTTCAACCTCAGAGTACATAATTGCAGTCATTGGCCCACTCAGTTCTCAGTACAGTCAAACTTCTGTATCTGATTCAACCATGGATAGAAAATATTTGAAACAAAAGAACCAATAAAAATAATACTACAATAATAGAAAATAATACAAATTTTAAAATCTAGTATAGCAATCTTTACATAGCATTTACATACATTGCATTGAGTATTACAAATAATCCAGAGATAATTTAAAGTATATAGAAGGATATAGATAGGCTATATGCAAATAGCTATGCTATTTTTTTTTTCTTTTTTTGAGACAGAGCCTCAAGCTGTCACCTGGATAGAGTGCTGTGGCATCACAGCTCACAGCAACCTCCAACTCCTGGGCTCAAGTGAGTCTCCTGCCTCTGCCTCCCAAGTATCTGGGACCATAGGCGCCCACCACAACACCTGGCCATTTTTTGGTTGTAGCCGTCATTGTTGTTTGGCGGGCCTGGGCTGGATTCGAACCCGCCAGCTCCGGTGTATGTGGCTGGCTCCTTAGCCCATTGAGCCACAGGCGCCAAGCCATGCTATGCTATTTTTTGTAAGTGATTCGAGAACATCCTTGGGTTTTGGTATCTATGGGGAGGTGTCCTGGAACTAATTCCTCAGGGATACCAAGGGACGATGGTATAACTTATTTTCTCTACTGTCACATCACCACTTCCTCTGCCACCTTATGCCATAAATGGACCATCTTGTTCCTGTCAAAATATGCTGTGATTAAAATGCAGTATCACATTTTACTAAGGTGTGGCTTTAATAGTCTAAATAGAGTTAAATAGGATTTCCCAACTGATGTGCCAAAATAGTGATCCCCTCAGCCATCAGAGCAACTGGCAGGCTCTGGAATAACCATAGCTCCCCTAGGTATGTGCAAGCACTTTCTGTTCTTGGGAAGAGGTGAAAAAAGTTAGGAAGCTCTGGTCTAACAGACCTTCATGAGGAGAGCAGAGAATTGGGAAAAATAGGACTCGAGCAAGCCCTGGCCACTGAGCAGAATTTGGTCTGTCCCCTTCCCCTTTTAGGTTTCATGGCTCCTGTGGTATGGTCATTCCCAGTCAGGAATGTGGGCTGTTGCCTATGGGAAGTCAGCACAGATGTAGCTACCCGCTAAATGTTCAGTGCCAAGTAAATGTCTGTCCTTGGTCTCCCTGTTGCATGACTTGTTTAATATGTCATTTTTTCCTGGTGACTTGAATATTCCTCCATAATGGTTAGGCTGTCCTTTATCTGTGGGATCATAAAGGTAGACTATGACTAGACACCTGTAGCTCAGCAGTTAGGGTGCCAGCCACATACACCAGAGCTGGCAGGTTCGAACCCAACAACAATGCTGCCAAACAACAATGACAACTCTAACCAAAAATTAGCTGGGCATTGTGGCAGACACCAGTAGTCCCAGCTACTTGGGAGGCTAAGACAAGAGAATCGCTTAAGCCCAGGAGTTGGAGCTTGCTGTGAGCTGTGATGCCACAGCAGTCTACCAAGGGCAACAAAGTAAGACTCTGTCAAAGTAAGACTCAAAAATTAAAAAAAAAAAGATATACTACATTATCTTGTTGCATTCCTGGGGCATATTTTTCCTATTAGCACCTTTCTGGTTTTATAACCAAGCTAGGTTAGAAAATAGGGTTCACTTCTCTATCTTCTATGCCCCATAGCATTTTGTACAAATCTCTGGCAACAGCTGCCAGATTATCATGTTTGTTGTAGTTATTTATTTCCATATTTGTCTCCCCCACTAAGCACTGCTTGTGAGTAGGGATATTGACTCATTGCTTTGTAACCCCGGATTCAGCTGATAGACAGAATCAGACTAGGCACTTTTAATGCTTGTTGAATGAACAGGTGAAAAACGAATGACTGTGTCAGACCAGCCCCAGAGTTCTTTCTCTCAAGTCCTGAATTAGCTAGTTATGCCAGCAATTTGCCTCTTCTGCCAGATACTCATTATAATATTTGGTCAAAATAGGAAACATACTCACTCTGCCACTAGCAGAAGCTCTCCTAAAAGCCCAGTTATTTTCCTAAGCAAGAGCTGCTTATAGTTGTGTTCTCTGCTGGGTGCTGGGTACTGGGTCTTTATATTTAGCTTGAGTGTCTCTGCTTCTCATCCTAGAAATCCCTGGGGTACATGGGGATACTTTCAGTCAACCTGACTCATGTTCATTTGCTGTCTTTCAGGCTGATTCACCCCAAGAGTGGCCGTTCTTACCACGAAGAGTTCAACCCTCCTAGGGAGCCCATGAAAGATGATGTATGTAAACTCAAAACAAGAAATTTCCTTTTCTTTCCTTCCCTTTTCTTTCTTCACTGTTTTCTCATTTATTGTCAGTATTATTAAACCATGGAAAATATTGCTATGAAGTCAATCAGATAGCCTGTGGCAGACCTGTTCAGTGTCTCCTTGGGTAGTTTATTGCTTGATGCTTGACCTCAAGGTAGTTACTTGTGCCAACTACTTCCCAGTGTCCACGTTGTACCTATCTTCTGTCAGGAACAGCCGCTTTCTGTTAAGGGGTCAACTAGTCAAGTGTAGGGGGAGTATGATGCTGAAGAGAAATTTGCTGATCAGTCCTCCAGAAGAATGTCTTCTCCACGTTAACTGCTGTGCTGTGTCCTGGAATCTCCTACATGGTCACTGTACCAAAAGGAGTCCATATGGTCTGTTTTAGAGCATGTGAGGCAACAGTAAGAATTTCCTGGGTTTACCTTTGTCGTGTGACAAGTTCATCGGGTCATCCAGCTTATATAAATACAGTTTTCAGAGCCGTTATATCAACTGAATCACATTTTGCAAAGTTGGTATTCTACCAGAGTTCTTTCTCACTTCACTTGACACTTTTAGAATGTTGATTGGTGACACTCTAGTAAATACACTAAATATTTAGGCAACTAAGATTACAATTACTAATTTATATCTCTAATTTTGATGTATACTCCTAGTCTCGGGCCTCTGTCTTTCTTGCTTTTGACCCTAGAAGCATTCATCTTGGAAGTTAAACAGCCTGAGCATAAAGCTGTGAGAAAAAGCATTACCCATCAACCTCTCGAGCCCTCTTTCTCACCACTGCTGTTTCTGACAGGCTTCCTCACTTCTCTGGATCAGCTGGTCTGCTCCTAGGATTAGCAAAGTTATTGGAGAGGGTCTGGATTGCCTGTCTTTGCCCCTAATAGGCTCTAGGATGAGTTAGCATCCTGTACAGAATATTCCTATCTCAAATATGCACCTGGTATGGCATAAGGAAACCTTGCTAATAGGCCTGGCCTTTCATTGCCCTCTTGCTGTTCTCAGATCACTGGGGAACCCTTGATCCGTCGATCAGATGATAATGAAAAGGCCTTGAAAATCCGCCTGGAGGCCTACCACACTCAGACCACCCCACTTGTGGAGTACTACAGAAAACGGGGGATCCATTCTGCCATCGATGCATCCCAGACGCCTGACGTTGTGTTTGCGAGCATCCTAGCAGCCTTCTCCAAAGCCACATGTAAAGACTTGGTTATGTTTATCTAATGCTGGATCTGAAAAGGAATTTCTTTCTTCTTATCCCTGTTGAGGGAGTGGGTGGGAATGTCAGGGCAGACAGAGGGAAGCTTTCTCATGCTAGCAAGAATATCATTTGATGTATTCATTAAAAAAGCACTTGCTTGATGTATCTTTGGTGTATGTACAACTCTCATCTCATCTGTTGTGTGTGTGTGTCACTATGTGTTCTCTCTCCCACTTGGTAAGTTCCGGGCTAGGTTGCTTTACCAGCTGCTTACCTCTTTAGCCATAGTCTTAATTTGATTTTTTGACCCAAATAAACCTAGGAATCTGCCAGGGACCCCAATTATGAAGCATTGTAAAATTTATTCTATTCTAACAGCTGATTAAGAGAAGTTTAGAATGATATGAAGTTAGACCGGGTCATAGTTCCTGACTGCACATTGTTGGCAGAGAAGTCCACTTTTCTAGCCCATAGTAAAAAGCCACATGAGTCAGTGCGTGGATAGAGATCATTAATTCTGTCTCCCTAAATGGAAGAAAAAAGGCCCTTACATTAGAAATTCCAGAAATTACTGGGAGAGGGTATCACCATAGAAAGAGCAAGGCCAATTTGAAATATTTTAGTGCTCTACATCATGGTGCTATAAAGTAGGGATCATTCAGGACTTGGGTTTAAAAACTGAATTTTTGCCAAAGGATTAAGCCAGGTAAAAAGGTCCTTCCTTATGAGTCAGATTTTCTTCTGAACATCCAGGCTGAGCATCCGAGAGCAGCCAAAACCACTTCCCCAGAGAGAGACCAGGGTAGGTTTGTTTACTTTTATTTTAAATATTCACTTTTGTTTCTAAGCATAAACAAAACAGTATTTTGTGGTTGATCTATTCTTGGATTCATTTTAATCAGAATTTATTCAATCCTAGTCTCTCTCATGTGAATCTCAAATGTGTCCCTTTTTATTTTTATTTTTTGAGACAGAGCCTTAAGCTGTCACCCTGGGTAGAGTGCTATGGCATCACAGCTCACAGCAACCTCCAATTTCCTAGGCTCAAGCGAGTCTCCTTCCTCCACCTCCCAAGTAGCTGGGACTACAGGCACCTGTCACAATGCCCGGCCATTTTTTTGGTTGTAGCCGTCATTGTTGTTTGGTGGGCCTGGGCTGGATCAAACCCGCCAGCTCAGGTGTATGTGGCTGGAGCCTTAGCCCGTTGAGCCACAGGCGCCGAGCCATGTGTCCCTTTTTAAACCCACAACCTCTCCCTCTCAGATCCAATCCTTCACCCCTTATTTTATGATGGCAGAAGCCACAGAATCACTAAGAAAATATGACTCCAAAATAAGACTGCTTGTGAGGATAACCAGCTGTATTTATAACTTTAGCATTCCCCCCTCCCCCACTATTGAGCATTTCCTAGGTTCCATGCTGTACCTTTTGGTCTCTGGCTTGATTTGTGGCAAACAGATGAAGTAACAGACTGCTGTAAAGGACCACAAAAACAGCAACCTCTGGAAAAACCGTTAGAATGTCAGTAACAGATCCAGTAAATAATGCCTCCTGCCTCAGCATAATCTGATGCTGACTCCATGCAATGGATTCTAAAGTGCCCAGTCCCCGTCTGACCTGAGAACTGTCTGTGGAACTACCCGAGGTTTTATCTTCTTCCCGCATGGCAACTGGTGTGTGGCTATCTTGCTTCCCTCTTTGCCTAGTCCAAGTGAGTGCTGCCTCTGTTCTGCCTTGTTTTCCTGGCTCTAAACTAACTCTGCCCACTCTTAATGGAAACTCAGCGTGGCTTTGTGTGTTCCTGGAAAGCACATGATTCCTGAGACTGGACAAGGAAGAGTAATAAACCAGAACTATCGGCTGTACCTGCAGGAGTCTGAGATCCTTCTCTGGGTGAATGTCAGAATCAACTTGTCTTTGACTAGGGACAGTTAAAGGCACTTGACCTCAAGTTGAGGTCCCTGAATGTTTGCTAATTGAATGTGCATGGTCCTTGCCCAAATATTTGTCATCCATCTCACAGATTAATGTGTACACACATGTGCATGTGATATTTGGGCTGCCAGTTAGAAGATCACAGAATGTACATACCCTTCTCAGTATGGTTAGGATTATATTTTTGCTTCATTTAATTCCAGAGCCTTAACCTCAGCAGCATGAGAGCTTTCATCTGGCAGAGAAATGTCCAGTGTTCAGTGCGTTTGGTTGCTGGGGCATGCATGCCAGACTTATCTATTTGTACTTGTTTTTTAAAAACCATTTCTTCTCTCTTGTTTCCTCTCTATTTCAGCCTAGTAACAGAAGGCCAGGCGAGACTGCACCACTGCTCATCACCCTGCGGCGTGATCCCTGCTCTTAGGTGCTGGGCAGAGGGGAAGGGTGGTCGTGGTGAGGATGGAGAGGGAGGGCTGGTGAGGGGCTCAAGAGGAATATTAAGAAGAGCAGCAGTGTGGTTGTAGTGAGGCAGATTATTTTACACATGGGTGGTAACTTTAAAGTGTAGATAAAGGGGAAAATTAATTTTTTAAAAAAAACATTGTGCTCAGAAGATATGGATAGAAATAGGGAGGTACAGTATTATTTCTAAGGAATTGGGTTTTCAATTAATCTGGACTGGTGAAATATATTTTTTAAGACAGTGCCCTGAGACCTCAGCTTTTATCTCCAAACCTCATGGGTTTCCAGACCAAGAGTACAGGAGATCGAACTGTTGTTCTTTCTGTCCTACAGTGTAGAACAGGGTGGGTTCGACTACTGACCCTGGTTTCTCCATACGATAAGGTCAAAAAATCATCTCCACATTTGAAAGAGATGAAATGTATCCATGGGGCGTGGGGTTACTAAAGTCTGGGGCGGGGCAGGGCTGCGCTGCTTCCCTTCCTCTGACTTACCATTGATTTACCAATCTGCACCAATCTCGTGGATGAGTACTCTGCAGCAATCCGGCACATCCCACAATCCTGCACTCTTGCCTTCTTTCATCCACGATGTGTGAAGGGACTTTTTAAAATAAACGAGCAAGTGTCCTAAGCTTTATCCTCCAAAGATTGTCCTTTCTATCTCAAATCCCGTGACTGGATCACTTGACAATACTGTGATGTATTATTTGCAATGAGGTGCCTTTCTTAACTGACCAAATGCTGCCTTTTTTCACCCCTGAATCAATAAAATATGCTAAAAGTTTGTATCCTCTGTTGTGGCATTTTTTGAAAGAACCTAAGCTACAAAAATGGCATTGAATTCGGCGGCTAGCTTGTGGTCACTAGCAGTCATGTGGTTAGGGAGATCCAAGTGTGTGCTCATAGATGAGCCCATGTCCTCTTGACCTTTAGCTCCTCTGCAAGGTTTCTTGAGCCTGGGGACAAAGCAGCTTGATGTAGTGGAGCCAGCACTGCTTTTGGAGTTCAGAGAACCTAGGATAAATCCCAGCCAGTTAGCCATTCACTCTGCTTCTGTTTCCTCCTCTGAAAAAGGAAGCTGATAATGTCACCTTCTCAGACTTAATAGCATTAAATGAAGTTTATGAGGAAAAAGCTTTTTGCCTAGTGTCTGCCACAAAACGGACATTAGGTGAATGTTCATTGAATCTAAACAAAAAAATATCTGCTTCTTCCTGGGCTGGATAACAGTTGAACAGACAGTTGTCCACAGTCTAGAAAGCCAGAACTTCTAATCCCTCAGCCAGATCTTTGGCGACCTTTTCAGCTGCTGCTTTAACACCCTTGGTTGCTTCTTTGTGTGTCCCAGTTTCCATCCATTTCTTCCTAGAGAAAGAGAGCTTAAATCATTTGTCTTAACTGAAGCTCTCATGCTTTGGGAAGGGCTACCCTTGCCAGTGAAGTTTCTGAGAAGTGACTGCTATTGCCAAAACCAGAGGGAGCTGGGCTGGAAGCGCCACCATTCTTCAGGCATCTTGTTACTGAAACAGGCAAAGTCCTCCTTGGCATGTTAAGTCCTGCTCCCTGGGCCAGCCACTCCTTCTGCTTCACCACTTCTTTACTCAAGAGTCTTTTCTTATTTTGAAACAGAGTCTCACTTTGCTGCCCTTGGTACAGTGCCATGGCTTCATACTCAAAGCAACTCTTAGGCTCAAGCGGTTCTCTTGCCTTAGCCTCACAAGTAGCTGGGACTACAGGCACCTGCCACAACACCCAGCTATTTTTTTTTTTTTTTTTTTTTTTGAGACAGAGTCTCAAGCTGTCACCCTGGATAGAGTGCTGTGGCTTCACAGCTCACAGCAACCTCCAATTCCTGGGCTCAAGCTAGTCTCCTGCCTCTGCCTCCCAAGTAGCTGGGACTACAGGCGCCCGCCACAACACCCGGCCATTTTTTGGTTGCAGCCATCATTGTTGTTTGGCGGGTCCGGGCTGGATTCTAACCCGCCAGCTCAGGTGTACATGGCTGGCGCCTTAGCCCGTTGAGCCACAGGTGCCGAGCCACACCCAGCTATTTTTAAAGATGGGGTCTCTCTAGCTCAGCCTGGTCTTGAACTCCTGAGCTCAGGCAGTCCACCCGCCTTGGCCTCTCAGAGTGCTAGGATTCTAGGCATGAGCCACTGTGCCTGGCTGTCACAGTCGTTTTAGGTGTCAGCGTGACTCGATTTTCTCTGATCTTTTCATTCTCTGAGCCCTGTGAAAATTTTTTTCCCTCCCTTGGTCATCATGCATCTAGTTGAGAGAAAATATTTGTCAAACCAGCCTGGAAAGCAGCACATTATGATTGAAAAGAATAAACTGAGAGATGACTGGGTAAGCTATTATTCATTTGCTTCTTTGGGTCTTGCTTTCCTCATCTGCAGACCAAGACTGGGTGAGATGAGAATCAGTCCCACTCCTGGAGGACTGTTGTCTAGTGCCAGGTGCTATGCAAAGGCTTTCTACCCTCAGTGTCATGTAGCCCTCATGAAGTTCCCTATGCAGTCAGATCTATCTGTCTCCTATTTTATAGGCGAGGAAACCAAGACTTGGAGAGTAAAATGATGTTTTTTTTGTTTTTTATTAAATCTTAGCTGCATACATTAATGCAATCGGGGTGCAATGTGCTGGTTTCATATACAATCTGAAATGTTTTCATCAAACTGTTTAACATAGCCTTCAGGGCATTTTCTTTGTTGTTGTATGAAGACATTTGTATTCTGCAAATAGTTTCGCCTGTACCCTTCTAAGATGCACCATAGGTGTGGCCCCACCATTTTTTTTTTTAATTTTGGGGGATTCATTGAGGTTACAAGAAACCAGGTTACACTGATTGCATTTGTTACCCTCTTACAATTGTGTCTTGCCCCCAAAAGGTGTGTCACATGAAATAATATTCTTGGGGTGGTTTGTAAGAGGCCAAGTCTGGACTGGAGCGCAATCTCTGACACCTGTCTCTCCCCTAGACCTTGTTGCTCAAGTGATTTAATGATTTGTGTAGCTCCAGGCAGCCAGCGCTCCTCTGAATAAGAGTTCTTTTTCATGAAAACTCACACTGCCACCACTGATTGTGAAGAAGTCCCCGCCAATTCTGAGGACCCTGAGTATGTGTCTTACAATCTCTGTTATGCACAAAGTGTCGCTGACAGAACAGGATGAAGAGCAGCCTCCTCAGAAGCCTCAAGTTTTTCCTCAGATGAAGACAGTGCAGTGAATCAGAAGACAGATTTCAACAGCAATTCCTTCACCATGAAACTTTGGGCAAGTTATCTTACCTCTCACCTTAGCCCTCAGGTGTGCTGATGACAGTGGTGCCCAAGACACCCATGTGAGTTGGGATGTCCAGTACACAGCAGATGCTCACTATGTGCTGACAGGATTTAGTGAGAGCTATTTTCTTCACACCTGGAACCTGAGGATCCTCTGAAACAGTATGCAGAATTCTTTTTGTATTTTCATAAGTAATAATGGTTTAACACATACTGATTGCTTTCTATGTATGAGGTTCTGCATATACTATCATTTCATTTATTCTTTTCAAAAACCCAATGGAGATAAGTATTGCTAAGATCTCCATGTTATGTGTGTGGACTTTTGAGGTTCATACATCTGGCAATTGTAGAACCAGAGTCCAAGCCTGTGGCTCCACACCGCTGACCTCTGACCTCTGTGCCAATTGCCTTGACACTTTGCTGGGGAGTGGGGAAAGGTTCTCAAAGGCATTCAAGACTATGAGCCTGGATCTGAATCAGTAGTTTTCAACCTTCCTAATGCAGTGAGCCTTTAATACTGTTCCTGTGGGTTGTGACCCACAGGTTGAGAAATGCTGATCTAAATGAAAGTGAAAGAAATGAAAATAGGTTTGCTCTGTTCCAGTGAAGGACCTGAGTAGGGAGTGCTGCCACAGGTGAGGCCCTTTTCTGTTTTGTCATTCTCTGATGTTTCCTTACTATTGACGCTAAAGTTTTAACATGCTGGATTTGCAAAGCTCTTGGACTCACCCTTACTCCAGAAAGGAAAGGTACTGTGGGAATAAGGGGCCAGTTCCCCGCAGCCCTGCATTCCCCAGTTTAAGAAAGGCTGGCAGCGGGAAGGTGGTTGGTTCTGCTTCAGTCAGCCCTCTCAGACTGCAGCTCCCTGTGGCTAATGGCGTTGCATTATACATGACTCCAGGAGGAATGCTGACATAAAGCTCTGTTTAGAGTCGTCTGGGGCAATGTGGTGATGAGCTTCTTTCATGGAGGACCTCTTCAGGTGCCTACTCTGCACTGAGGTGCCCCCAGCAGAGAGCAGATGGGAGTGGAAGGCCAAGGTGTCAGAAGCAAGGCAAGACAGACCTAGATCCTGTACAGGTAGCCTATAGACCAGTAAGCCAACCAGACCTCTACTTTGGGATAAAATTGCTATGGAACAAACCACTTCATTGTATAGTATCCCTTTGTTAAAGACTTTAAAACAAATTCATCCTAGCTTAAAACTAGGGGTTAATTATGCTCCTTGTGTAGCTGGTCTGTATTCTTCTATAGGTAAGAAATGCTTCCTTTTCTACTGCCTTCCTTTTTGCCCTGGCTATGACGAAACTAAGAACTAAGGATTGTTCAACTGCTGTTCTTTCCTCTGCCAGGGTTTCTGGTTTTTTTAGAGATGGGGTCTCACTCTGTGCAGTGGATGATCATAGCTCACTGCGGCCTCAAACTCCTGGGCTCAAATGATCCTCTTACCTCAGTCCCCCACAGCTATTTTTGTTTTTCAGAGATTGGGTCTCACTGTGTTGCCTAGGCTGGTCTCGAATTCCTGGTCTCAAACAATCCACCCACTTCATGCCAGGGTTTCTTTTCTTTCTTTTTTTTTTTTTTTGTAGAGACAGAATCTCACTTTATCGCCCTCAGTAGAGTGTGGTGGCATCACACAACTCACAGCAACCTTCAACTCCTGGGCTTAGGCGATTCTCTTGCCTCAGCCTCCCAAGTAGCTGGGACTACAGGCACCCGCCACAATGCCCGGCTATATTTTTGTTTTGCAGTTCGGCCGAGGCTGGATTTGAACCCGCCACCTTCAGCATATGGGGCCGGCGCCCTACTCGCTGAGCCACAGGCACCGCCCTGTGCCAGGGTTTCTTAATAAAATTCTTACCCCAGCCCAATCTCAGTTTTATGTTGAGTGTTTATGTGCTCACATGTGTGTTGTAAACTGCCTTGAGTCTATTTTGGAAGAGAAGCAGGGTGTAAAGGAAGGGCTAATTTTGCAGTAGAGGAGGTTAGACTGCAGAGAATAGTGTAGGATGTAGGATCCGGCTGGCGTCAGGCAGAGGGTGGGGCATTCCAGCACAGCACAGCCCAAGGGAGGGAACCACTGCACTTGGGGCCACTCTAACCTAGAAAATCTTAAAGTTCTTGGGAAATCTACATCTGGTTGGAAATAGTGTTTCTCAAACAAAGTACAGGGACAGTACAAGGGAAATTTTTCAGTACGTGAATAATGTCAAGAACCCAGAAAAACAAAAGAAAAGGATAAGTATACATAGAGTTTTGATGGCCCACTTTAAGCTCAGCCCTTGTGCTGTTAGTTATTCCTCCCTCCTCACCTAAACACGCTACAGTCTGTGCTTTGACCGTGAATCAGGTGATGCCTTGCTGTGGGGCTAAAGAGGGGGAAGTCCCTCAATTTTATGTGTGGGTATGGGTTCTAGGGATGACAAAGGTGATCTGTGGTTAGATGTTAGCACGAACAGTAGTTCATCGTGTACCTTGAGGGTGACACTTAACATCTAAACCTCAATGAACTCCTGTAAAATAAGGATCACAGCTCCCTTCTAGAAGGGTGGTGAAATTCATATGAACCAAAAAAAAGCAGCTGCCTGGCTCGGTGCCTGTGGCTCAATGGGCGAGGGCACCAGCCACATATACCTAAGCTGGTGGGTTCAAATCCAGCTGGGGCCCGCCAAACAACAATGACAGCTGCAACCAAAAATGGCCAGGCGTTGTGGTGTGCGCCTGTAGTCCCAGCTACTTGGGAGGTAGAGGCAAGAGAGTCGCTTAAGCCCAGGAATTGGAGATTGCTGTGAGCTATGATGCCACAGCACTCTATTCAGGGTGACAGCTTGAGGCTCTGTCTAAAAAAGAAAAAAAGCAGCTGCCTAATAAACTTTCTATTTCCCATGGCCATTTGGCAAGGGGGAAAAAAGGACTTTACCACGAGTATCAGATATTTCAAAATAGGTATCTTTACCAATGCCTATTCCCCAGTGCCACCTCTGTGTCCATTGGCATACCATACCAAACCAAAATAGGTTACATTTCACTGGGGTATTTCCTGAGCTGCTAAATGTGCCCCTGGGTGGAGATGGGAATATGAGTTCTCTTCTCCAGGGATGCTGATTCTTTTTCAGGCTGGCAGAGACAATGCAGTCCTGACATGGCAGCCAACCAGGTAGTGATGGCCTTGGTACCCACCAACCACAAAGCACACAGAGTAGGACATTCTGTAACTAAAGATGAGGGGGATAGGAACTGCTACTGAAACCATGCCTTGGACTGGCAACACCTGCTCCAATTCCTTAGACCCACTCGGATGGCTGCCTGTAGGAATAGGCCTTCTTGAGGCCAAAATGGGAAGGAGCAGGAAGAGCATGTTGGGATAGATCTGTGCACTTTGGTTGCATGTGACACCAGGGAGATGCTGGAGTGGGCTGAAAGAGTCTTACAATCTGTTTACTTTTGTTTTTGAGACAGAGTCTCACTTTGTTGTCCTGGGTAGAGTGCCATGGCATCATAGCTCACAACAACCTCAAACTCTTGGGCTCAAGTGATCCTCATGCTTCAGCCTCCCAAGTAGTTGGGACTACATGCACCCACTACAACACCCAGCTGTTTTTTAGGGACAGAGTCCTACTCTTGCTCAAGCTGGTATCAAACTCCTGAGCTAAGGCAGTCCACCCGCCTCAGCTTCCCAGAGTGCTAGGATTACAGACATGAGCCACAGTGCCAGGCCCCTGTTGACTTGTTTTGAAAACCTTTGAAAATTTCCCTATGGCAAGAGAATGAGAACAGCTCCCCCCCCCCCCCTTAGTGCAGTGGGCAGGACAAGTTATGTATATCAGGTGCTTTACAACAGAGAAACCTGTAGTGCTGTTTCCTAGCTAGCAGCTGTGGCTCAGCAATTCCAGTTTGTGCATGTGCCCTAAGGAAATGACTAAGTATATGCAGAAAGCATGTTTTTCAAAGAGAATTGGAAACAACCTAAATTTCTAACACTAGACAAGATTGACTGATTCATTCCTGGGATGGAATAATATGTGATCATGAAATAAATCACTTCAATACATAGAAAAAGATGGGGTATGTTGGCTCATGCCTATAATCCTAGCACTCTGGGATTACTTGAGGCAGCTGGAGAGAAAAGAAGAAGAAAAGAAAGAAATCATGATAAATTATTTGATGAATAAACAAACATTATTAAACAATGCAGAATGGGTCTGTTTTTAAAAGTAAACTAAATATTTTAGAAGTTTATTGAAAAGTTCCAAAGACAAGACAGAGTTTCTGTATACACTTCACCTAGTTTCCCCTAATTTTAACATTTTACATAACTGGTATGTTTATCAAAAAACTAAGAGATTAACATTAATACGTTACTAGACTATGACTATTTCTGGTTTTCACTGTTTTTCCCACTAATGTCCTTTTTTCTGTTGCAGAATCCAACCCTTTATATCACATTGCATTTAGTCTTTTTGTTATTTAATCGTTTGTATACACTGAAAAGCATCTGGATGATTATCGATGAAATTAACTATGATCATAGCTGAGTGGTAAAACTAAGGGAAACTTTTATTTTAAATGTTTTATTATGTTTTCTAGTTTTTCTGTTTAACCTGCCACATACTTTAAAAATATAAAAAACCTGATTCAGTGCCTATAGCACAGTGGTTATGGTGCCCATCACGTACGCTGGGGCTGGCGGGTTCAAACACGGCCCAGGCCAGCTAGACAACAATGACAACTGCAACGAAGAGTGGCCAGTGTTGTGGTGGGCACCTGTGATCCCAGCTACTTGGGAGGCTGAGGCAGGAGAATCACTTAACCCCAGAAGTTTGAGGTTGCTGTGAGCTGTGACGCTACAGCACTCAACCAAAGGCAACATAGCGAAACTCTGTCTCAAGAAAAAAATAAAAAATATAAATAAACCTAATATCTGGGCTGTGCCTATAGCTCAAAGGAGTAGGGTGCCAGCCCCATATGCCGGAGGTGGTGGGTTCAAACCAAAAAAAGGTGGTGGCCAAAAACCACACACACACAAAAAAAAAAAAAACTAATATTTTCAGACAGAGTTGGTACCCTCTGATGACTCCTAGTATGGCTGTGCTGTGTTCTTATTTATTCATTTGTCCTTCTCTTTAGACTGAGCTCCACAGGAGGGGCTGTGTCTGCCTCATCCCTCCTTCCCTTTCATGCAGCACAGGACCAGGCAGGGGAGGAGGCACTGATACTGACTGACTGACTGAATGAACGGGTAAAGTCAGAGAAGTTT
This sequence comes from Arctocebus calabarensis, assembly GCA_963573935.1. Taxonomy (NCBI): domain Eukaryota; kingdom Metazoa; phylum Chordata; class Mammalia; order Primates; family Lorisidae; genus Arctocebus; species Arctocebus calabarensis. The sequence continues at coordinate 32,331 of CAUYON010020011.1, forward strand.
ATTGCTACAATTCTCAGAGATTAATTAGTCTTAGCACGCTTTTTCAGCTTTAAGGAAGCCAGGCTTGTATTTCCCCAGTTTAGCGACACCAACAGAAGGACTGGACCTGTTTTTGCAGTTTGCAGTCTCAGGGCTGACCCTCATGCCCATTGAATTAGTTGCTGTGGCCAAGAGCGTGTAATACACAAATTGGCCAGGTCAATTGACCAGGCCTTTAGATAGCTTCCCAAAGAAAAGTCAGGGTTCTACTACCCAAAGGGGAGGATGGATGCTGAGCAAGTTAAATACAACTTGAGAGCCACCCCCCCAAAGCAGGCATTTTAATCCCTGATTATTTTCACCATACTGTAAGACCCCTGATGAAAGAAGAACCACATCAAAGTTAATCATTATAGGGCGGCTCCTGTGGCTCAGCGAGTAGGGCGCCGGCCCCATATACCGAAGGTGGCGGGTTCAAGCTCGGCCTCGGCCGAACTGCAAAACAAAAAAATAGTCGGGCGCTGTGGCGGGCGCCTGTAGTCCCAGCTACTAGGGAGGCTGAGGCAAGAGAATCGCTTAAGCCCAAGAGCTGGAGATTGCTGTGAGCAGTGTGACGCCACGGCACTCTACCCAGGGCGATAAAGTGAGACTCTGTCTCTAC
>CAUYON010020012.1:0-86260 GCA_963573935.1 Arctocebus calabarensis
AAGTTTGAAGCAGATGCCAAGAGCAAAGGGGACACAACAGTTCCTACCACCAACGCTACTATACAAAAACAAAGCATGAAGTTTTTTTTTTTTTTTTGAGACAGAGCCTCAAGCTGTCACGCTGGATAGAGTGCTGTGGCATCACAGCTCACAACAACCTCCAATTCCTGGGCTCAAGCGAGTCTCCTGTCTCTGCCTCCCAAGTAGGTGGGACTACAGGTGCCCGCCACAACGCCCGGCCATTTTTTGGTTGCAGCCGTCATTGTTGTTTGGCGGGCCCGGGCTGGATTCGAACCTGCCAGCTCAGGTGTACGTGGCTGGTGCTTTAGCTCGTTGAGCCACAGGCACCGAGCTGAGCATGAAGTTTTTCAAGAGAAGATCAAGATACAGATTTGAATGGGAGGTCTTGAGACTTCTAAATATTGAAGATAGACTGCTGCAAAAAGTTTTTAGAGTTCTGTGTTTCAGGAAACCATGTGGGTTATGTTAACCTACAATTTGCAGCCTCTGGCAAAACAAGGTGGCGGACTTGGGGGATGACTATTGATGTGCTGTCCATGCCAGGAAGAACCCTGGGCACAAAAGCAACAGAGCCATGGCCCTTCTCAAACCCGCCGGTAACTCCCCACTTGACTAAGCTCTTTCTACTTTTACTAAGTCTACACCACGGAATAGTACAGGGGCTCGTCAGATAGCAATAACTCCTGTCCCTTGCACAGGCTACAACTGTCCTCTGGGTTTTCCTTCCCAGATAGAGCAATCTGGTCCCTCTCTTGGCTGGTGCTTCTCGTGGGAGCACCCATGGCATTTTGGAGAGGCACTGAGTGTCAGCAGAACCCCTTGAGGTCTAGGACAACCCAAAAAAATGCCATCTCACTTTAAAAACAGCAACATAATCCCCTTGTGGACACCGGAATTTCCTTCTGTGGTCTTTGAGAAGACCAAGCAGGCCAATTTGGCCCTGTAGTGGTCAACATAACCAGCCCACGTCTCTGTGATGGACTTTCTGAGGCAGGCTGGAGTGTCTTTACTCTGTGAGGCCTGAGCTCCTTGGAATGATGAAGCCTGCGCCAGCAAACAAGGCCGTAGGAAACCTATGGGCTTGGTTTTCTACGCAGGCTCTGAGTAGCCAGTGTCACTTGTGAGCCTTACCCTGGCAGGCCTACGGGTATGACCAATGGATGTTACTTTTATATACAAACTCACTGGTGAATACACACCATATTTGGAGCTCCTGCTTTAATAAAACCATTAATACTTCCTTCCTCGAAAGTGGTAGTTCTCAAACTGACTTGCTTCAGAATCACCTGGAAAGCTTTACAAAATGTGGCTCCTTAGAAACTACTCTAGAATATTGATTTTAATTTGGTTATTGGATTACATTTTTTATACAACTGTTGTATAAAAGCTCTTGTATCTTTACTACGTATTTGGAGTAGTTCTGCTTATCCACACATTACAGGTAGCAAAACTGAGACCTAGAAACAGAACATGACCATTGTAGTGTTATACCCAAGAGCGTAGTAGTATTCAAAGGTCTTATCTTTTCCTTGTGAGTGTTATCACCGCCTTTCTGCAGAATCTGAAGTCGACTTGCTGCATTCAAACCGTTTATTACTGTACTGAAATTAACTCTGTGCAGTAGTTAAGGTGCAGTATTTCTTTGCATAGAATTATAGTTTTTTTCCTTGTACCTTTTGTATATTACTGAATATTTCTTCCCCCAGCAGGCAGCGGGTTCCGTGTTTCCTTGGCTTGGCGTAGTTAGTTTTAGAGCTTTCTTAGTTTCCAAAATCTCGTGTTTCTTGAGGAGCCCTGGTATGAGGATCAAGAGATTCCTTTTGGACTAAAAGGCATCTCCCAGAAACTCAGAGATAAGTAGATAAAGTCTCAGGGTAAAAAATTAAAATGATCAAAAATACAGAAATGTGAAGTATTTTGCTTAGTAAGTATTGACATCAAAATTTAGTGGACTGTCTTTAGTTCCAGTGTAAATAAACTATTGGCCTTTTCAATTTGAACAAATTCAGAGGAGGAGGTTAGTATTGTATGAGGACATAAAATTACACAAAAGGAAAAAAAAATCATCTTAAGTGAATAAAATTCTCTTCAATTCTTTTGAATGAATAAAATCACAACCTAAGCAAAGGTAAGAAAGAGAAAATAAATGAAAAGAATATATTGGCCCACGGGAATGGAAAATCCAGGGGTGAAATTAAAAGCCAGTATAACCTGATCTAGAGCTTCAAATAACATTGTCAGGAATCCCTTTACTTCTCAGGCAAGCCCTTCTGTGTGGTGGCCTCCAGGCTCCTCACCGACATTCTGCCAGGTCAACAGTTCAAGTGCCACCAGCTTGTCTGCCTTGAGACACACGCATGCCTCTCCCACACATCACGATAAACAAGGAATAAAACTCTGCCGACTGGCCATCCTGAGCCCAGCAAGGTGGGTCATTCTATCCAACTATAGGGACAGGCGGTGGAGACGGAGTGACTCCCAAAAGGAATAAAAATCAGGACTGTTGAAGAAAAAGAGAGGGAAATTGATCCCGGTCAGGAATGAACAACAGATGTTTTCTACAAAGGGAGACAAGATGGATGTAGGGAAAGAAACCAAGTCCATTTTCTCTTTTCTGTCTCACATTAGCATTCATTAAATAAAAGCAGAAGTGAAAACAGTGAAATAAACACCAATGAAACTAAAATCAAGGAAAGGGCTCTTCCATCATAGTGGGAATTCTGACTTGATATTGTTTCCAAGAAAGCTTTTTTTCTTCCTTTCTTTTAAGAAACTACAGTAACTCAGCTTGGCTAATAAAGTGTTTGTCTAGTATATTATGGAAGTCTTTTGGGAGACTATTGAATCAATTAGAATGATTTGTAATTAGCACACCAACCTAATGACAGGGTGTCTCTAAATTGCTGGAAAAGAGTTTGCTCTCTTAAGAGACTTGTATGCCCCTCTTGTGAACTTATTTACATTAGTGGAATGCTTATTATTTTAAAAATATTTTTCCAGAACATACGTTTTGACCAGATTCCGTACAAAATGTCCCAAATTTGGAATTACATTGTTTTGAATCATTGGGAAGTTACTACATGAAGCAGAAAAATTCCTCCGCTCAACTAGAAAATTATTCACGAAAGTTTCTGAACAGGTTATCGCAAATCAACGTTTTAAAAAATTCCAGTGAATATGAAGTTATATCAGACCCTGAAGTCATATCATAAAGAAAAGAGGCTGGAAACAATGGAACTATTACTACAAAGTGTCATTGCCGGTGATTTTGAGGATATTCACAAATACAGAACAGTGTAAAGCAGTTCCTCATTTTTCCCCCCTAAGTTTGAAAGAAATCTGATAATCAGCCAACCTATTCTAAAAGTTTCCCAGACTCAAGGGGGAAGATGTCCGATTGTGTAGCACAACTTTAATCTTTCAACTTTGTAGAGCCTAATTTGAAAGCAGCGCATGTGGTTGACCACGTGAGTTTTGAAGTCAGGCAAAACTTAGATTTGTATCTTAGCTCCTTTCTAATGATAGGAGTGGAATCTCCATCAAGTTGCTCCATCTTCCTCAGCTTCTAATACGTTTTTCAGCAAAACAGACATGTTGGCAACAATAAGTTTCGTGGGAAAATTGAGATGATACTACTAATAATGTTTGATGAGATTAAACAAAACGCATGTATCTTACACACAGTAAGTCTATATAGGTTGCAGCAAGACCCTGGAGTTGACAGGAATTTGATTCTGGGAGATTAACTCATTCTTATCTTATTGTAGTGAATAATCCGGAAGGTACATTGGGGTCTCTATAACAGGAGCAAAGCTTGGGTAGCGTAGAACCTGCAGTAGTGGAAGTGTGTTTGGAGTCTCCAACACTTCTTCAGAGTCACTCATTTTTTAAGTCTCTCGTCATTCACTTGCCTCATAGCTATGGATGCCTAAAATTATTAATAGAACCCCTATTAGATGTTGAGATAGGAAAGATAAAAGTGATGTGATAGTGACAAACATAGAGCAACTTAAGCTTATTTTCAACCTGTCCTCACTTCCCGTGAGCAATAAAGCCTGTGCTACTTGGTCACACCTCTACAAGAGAAACAGCAAATAAAATAGCTTCCCACCTCGTGACTCTTGTTCAAAGAGCTAACATCTGTGATGGGTTTGACCTATGGCTTTGCTCATACTACAAGAAACGGCTCCATGTAAGTAATAATTTCAACTACTAATACAATGATCATTTCGTGATTTTTTTTTTAAAGTCCTGTGATGATGTGGGAAACATTAAATAGAACTTGGCTCAGAGCAGGGTGTACCTTACAATAGCTGTAAAACATATATAAATTTTTACAAAAAATTATGATTTTTACTACTACTACTAATTATTATTATTTTGAATAATCATATCATTATTTTTAATTATTATTATTATTATAAATAATCAATTAATAAATTTGAGGACAAATTATAAAACCCCTCTGAGTTTCAGGTTCTCCATCTGTAAAATGGGTATCATATCCGTATGACTCATAGGGTAATTGTGAGTCCTCAGTGAGATTTATCTGTAAAGTGGCCAGGTGAGGACATGGGATGTAGTAAAGTACCGTTACCAGAATCAGCAGAGTAATTAACATCCTTGCTGTCACTTGAAATTAACATAATGCTTTCACAACATTCTCATTTAATGTTCAGAGAAAAGAAGGGCCATTAATATTGTCATCATTATCATCAATAAACGTTTTAATAAAATACAGAGAAGTTCAGTGATTTGCCTCATATCCCAGGGCAGGTAAGTGGCCAACTCAGTTCTTTGTCCTAGGAGGTGTCACTGGGTTTACAAGTGATTTTCAAAATGATTCTTTGTCCTGGAGAAAACTCCTCCTCTTAGATATATGACAGTCGCCAAACTTCTGTGGAAGTGAGTTTAGCATTACTGGATTTTCTGATTTCCAAAAGGAACTGATATATGGATTTTTATATGTAGCGTACACAATTTTAAAGTTTTTTTCAATGTAAACTCAAAGCAAAAACAAAACAGGACTTTTGCTTGGCTGAACTCTGGGGATTGGCATTTGCAATGTAAGTTGTAAGGGGGAGCAGGAGGCTGGCTTATTTCAGAGGTTAGGGAAGAGTTCCCCAAACAAGTGACTTTTTAACACAAAACCAGAAAATGAGTAGGCATTTGTTAGGAGAAGTAGGACAGGGATTGTTTCTGGTGGCTCAGTATAGACTGCAGGTGGGGGAAGGCTCACAAGGCAGGCATGGCCTTGAACCTGCAAGGCATTATGGGCATGTAAAGATTAGTGGGAACGGAAGCCTGGTTGGTCCAGCCGATTTGTTAAAAACATGGTGCCCTGATAGGAACTTAGTGGAAGAGTCTAGAAGAGAGCTGGGAAACCTTGTATGATATGGTTGTGGTGATGTAAGCAGATACTTCATGTTTTCATCCCCATCCTTATTGGACACAATCTCAACCCCGTCCTTGGTCAAGTTAATTTTCTCCTGTTTCTTACTAGAATAAAGTTGACTATCTTTCAACTTCCCCAGAAAGGAAGATTTTGATCGCTTCCATACCCTCTGACACCCCTCATCTACTATGATTCCTTTTTTAGTTTCAATGAATTTTTTTTCTAATTCCTTTCTCCTTGTATTTTCTTTTTTCTAAATGCTCAATTTTCAACTGTCAGTGAATAAGAATTAGGAACATGCTACATTAAAAATAGCTTATCAGTAAATCACACCTTCTAGCAAATACTAGAGTTTAGGTAACTAGTGTCATTTTCTTTTTTATCTACCTAAAGAAACACTTTCCCCTCTCCTTACTACTGATATATAAATATATATATATATATCTTTTTTCTTTTTTGGAGAAATGCAGCCCTCAAGATGTGGTTCTGCACTCTTTGGAGTCACTGAGAATTGAATAAAACTAGTTCCATGGCAAGCTGCTAAGGTTATCCCATGGAATGGTGGAAAGAAATATTGGTTAATGGTGACTGTCCCCTCAACGTGGGTCCTCACACTCCCAAATCATAAGGTAGAACTAGTGAGAACTGAGACATTTCTCCCCACCCTGGAGTCAAAACTTCAAGGTTATCGTATCAATCCTATGAGTTTGAAAGTAAGTGAGACAGGAGAAATGGGCAACTAAAATGTTGACGAAACTGTCTTTCCTTCGTTTCAGCAAAGCAAAGCCTTTATTAGAATACAGAAAGGGTGATATTAAGGGGATAGCTGAGAAGGCATTAGATGCCTTGATGACTGTGTTGTGAAGCTAATTTTTGCATCTTTTTCTTTTTCAATGCCTTCACCTTTCTTTCTTTCTGTATTTGCCCTTCCTGGCCACTCTGGAAAACAGAACAGACATCTATCCTAAAGGTGCTAGATGCTCGAACTTCTGCGTGCTGTTGGTACATCGCAGTGAGACTTGCATTTGGTTAATCTCTTTACATGATGCTGGGGGTCTATCTGGGGCAGGACACATTTTTCTGTGCAATCCAGACTTCCATCTGGTCCCTTTGCCATGCATCAACTTGGGTTTTTTTTTAAAGATGGAAAATAAATCATTTCTTTCAGATTGGATAAAAAATGGGCTATGCTCTTTAGACGCAGAAGACTTCCAGATAATTCCGTGTTTGCATTATAAACTGTACCAGTCAATCACACATTCAGGTTTAGATTTGGGCTAGATTTATGCTCCTGAGAAAGATTTATTTTTGCACGATTTAGACAAAAAAAGTGTCTGCACCATGTTACCGAGCCTAATTGATATGAAACCAGGATTCTGCCCCCTGGAGTTTCGGGTGTGCTCTATGAGACAGGTCTGGGGTACGACTAAAGGACAGAGAGAGCGTGCACTAGAAAGGGGGTGGCTGCCCCCTGCCAACTGAGTAGGGTGATCCAGGCGACAGGACTCACTCCTGGCTCCTGTGGACAATCCGAAAGGCGCCCCTCCTCCGGGCGTGGTTGCTGCCATCTGTTCCTGGGAGCTTGAGAGCACCCCACACAGCACCCCCTCCTCACCAGACAGGCTTGGGTGTTTCAGTTACCGCTGTCAGCGGCATTGTGATCCCAGACGCTTGCTGGTCACACCTGCATCTGAGCCTGTGTGAGGACAACGAGCGAAGCCACTGCCCCTGCACAGGACACTTCTCTCTCTGTGGGCAGGAGGCACTACTTCTATTACTGTCTATCCGGACGGGAGCAGGAAGGCCCTCTGGCTCCAGAGGGGCACCTTCTGACCAGACAGGGCTAATGACTGATCCAAAGACACTCAGCGCGCCAGTAGCAGGGTCTCAGCTAGTCTCTCCGCACATTCAAGAAAAATGCCTAAACACAAGCATTGTGCATCAAAAGTGGAGGGCTGGATGCCCACTCTTACCCCTGGAGAGTCCATCCCTCAGCCTGAGTCTCCATTTCTTCCTCTGTGGAGTGCGATTCCAACAGCTGCTTCCACACGGCTGTTCTCAGACATTATCAGGAGGAGCATGTGAGGTGTCTGGGCCCAATAAGTGTTCGCTATTACAATTACATTTTTTATTTGGTATTTCAAAGCAACTCTACGTGATTGAAAGAAAAGGAAGTAATGCCTCCCTCCATGCCCCCATTAATATTTTCTTTTAAACAGATGAAGACAGAATCATAAGGGATGCTTAATCAGGCATGTGTGAATGCATTCAAAATATTGATTTCTTAAGTTTGCACCATGGTAAGGGCCTAGCAAAATAGGGTCCGGGTTGAATTATCTGTTGGAAGAGTACCTAGGTGTCAGATGATCAGGTGTGAGGCCTGGAGACATCGTTTTGATATTCCCTTCATTTCAGTTTTGGGAAAACTGAGGCCTGGGTCAGGAGTCTCATGGTGGATATTAGCACGCCAGTCGTTTCCCCAATATCTTCTCCCCTAGCTGGAGTCCTTTAAGTTCAAAATCTGCTTTATGCCACTTTCCACCCTTAGCAGAGTCTTCAAAAGTTACCTGCGGAGAGTCGGAGGAAGCCCCAGCCCTGCGCCTTCTGAGGGGCACAGGAGGCTGAGCTCCGCCAGGATCCACTGAGATTTCATCCGCTTGTATAAGACAGCCACTACTCGGGCACTGCCTGGTGGGTGTTTTTTAGTGGAGGTTTTATTTTTTTCTTCTTTTTTAGAATGGACACTTCTAAGTGCTTCTCTGCCTCTTCTTCTAACTCAGCTGTCTCAGACCTGTTGCTACCTTCCCAGAGCATAGTAGGTTTTGGGGATTTATTATTATAAGTCACTCGCTCATATATGGTTACGATGCATGTTGTAATTTTTTAAAGCAAGGGGTGGGGGGCATGATGCAAAGACAGAGTGGCTTTTGGTCCATCCTGGTGAAACTTACCCCCCTGGAGAAACCACTGTTTCTCCACTCCAAGACTCCAAGAAGCTGATGGTTTGGAAAGGCAGCTTGCCATTCCCTGGGCTGAGGTTGTTAAGTTTCCAACAGCATGACAGACAACAGTTTATTTCTGATTTGTGGCCAGATGGAGTTTCAGGGCTGGACATAGGGGTGGGGCGCTGGGCCAGCCCATGGAAGGATGGGGTCTGGCACTAGGCTTCCTTAAGGAACCCATCTGGGGAGGCACCAAGTCCCCTGCCTCTGGGAGAGTGTTTGGGGGTCGTGTCCACATGGCAGAGAGCTGACTTTCTAGTCGGCAATGCAGAGCTCCTCCCAGGGCTCTAAGTCAGCGATTACCCTGAACATCCTTCCTGTAATTAACCCCAGCTTCACGGGCACTGCTATTTGCACATCAGTCCCCCTAAAAGCTGCTGCCGTTTTTTTTGCCATTATTCCCTGGGAAGATGAGTCACTGAAGGAGATGGCTTATCTCAGCTCAATCTTTAACTAGCTTTTGTCTCCTAGAGATATTTGTCCAGGATACTTAACCACATTTCAAACCAGACACTGCTGTCCTCTTCAATGTTTTTTTTTTTCCTTTTTATTTTAAATAACATTTTCTTCCTTTCTGCTTTTATATTTCTTCCTCTCCCTCCCATTGCCTTTCATGCATTCAGGATGTAAGAGACGCAGCATCAAAGCCGGCGGCCCTGCTGAATCCTCCCCCCATGGTAAGCATGCCCTTTCCCTCTCTGATCATTGACGCATAGCCACAGAGCATCCCAGGCACAGGATGGGGGGCGGGAGGGGGTCTGAATGACAAGGACCATGGTCTGCAGCCCTGGAGAGACAAAAGTGGAGGACTGGTTGAACAGGACACCCCCCACCCTTTGGGGATAATTGTTTAGGACAATCTGAGCTGACCCAATCCAAGGAAGGAGTGGGGGGACACCCACCCACCCCCACCCCACAGACTGGACTGTGACTCCAACCAAGTGAAACTTGTCTCATCAGGCTCCAAATTCCAAGGCATTGCTAAGGCCTCTCCCTGGGCCACCACTGAGACTTTTGATTAGGTGGTTTAAAGCTAATGCCGTTGAACAGAGGTGCACTGATCACCTACTACGTGTAGGACTTTGAGCTGACAGATGACAGCTTGAAAACCATGTGGAAGTTAATGTCCCCATCCTTCAAGACAGAATTTTCAGGCCAAAGACAGCCTCGAGCTGCCCCCACCATCCAGGCCCTCCTCTCTTTTTGTCTCCATTAGGGATGAATGGGGATCACATCTGTTTCTTTTCTTGCTGAAAAGCAAGAGGCAAAGACCCTAAAATAGGGACAGACCAGCACACACCTGGGTGGTCTTTAAATTAGAAAAAGTTTTCTTTTCTTTCTTTTTTTTTTTTCTTGCCAGAGCTCCTCGCTGGGGCCTGAGTCCCCATACTTCCCATTGCTCTCTGCCTCTGCAGACTGGGCCCTACAAGGTGGGGGAGGGCAGGACTCTGGCGGGGGGCATCGCAGGGGCCCCCCATTGTCCAGTTCTCCTCTCAGGCTCGTACATACTCCTTCCCGCCGTGTTTCTAGCCCTGAGCTCCTCGCTGGGCTGGCCAAGAGCGGTGTGGACATTCCCAAAGCAGGGGTGGAGACTGGCATGGGTGGGGGAGATGGAGAACAGGCATTTTGATTTAGCATCTGTGTATGGGTTTAGCTGCTTTTGAAAATTAAGCTGTGTATGGGCTGGTTTGCTGGCGGTTTAAAGCATAGGATCTGTGGCCAGACTGGGTCAAAAGCTGCGATTGTACAGCAGTATGGTCTGGAAACTAACCTCAGTTTCCTCATCTGTGAAATGGAGGTAGTAAAAGTTCTTCCTCATTGGTTTGTGGTGGGGAATTACGAGTTAGCATTTTAGACGAGGCGCTAGCTCTGGTTTGTGGCCAGTGGCAGCGTCCAACGGTGTGAGTCTGCCTTCCCGCCCCGGTGGAGACGCCTCCCTCAGAGAGTTGTTTTGTCCCTTTGGGAAAGCTGGAAATCTGTGGTCTCACTCAGCACTCCCGTTGTTATTTAAAGTCACAAAGAAAGAAATCAGACACCCAGAATCAGTTCTTCCCGAGTTACAGTGCTCAGGCTCTCTTGGGGTGGGGTTGCTTGAAAGTCTAGCGTGTCCCAAATATTACATACGTGGGAATATGCTAAAAAATTGTTTGTCGATTACCTGAAATTCAAGTTTTACTGGGTGTCCTGCAGTTTTATTTGCTCCATCTGACAACCCCACTGGGGGGTTTTCTTCACTGATGATTTGGTCAGCTGCTCTGCATTTCTGAAGTGGACAAAGGCCAGCTGGGCTTCTGGAACTGGCTCTTCTCAGGAATATTTGAAATGTCCAGAGCAGATGGAAAGAGAAAAAGGGGTGTCAATGGGAACTCAAGTCCCCCCTGTTTCTTGTAAAGATATTGATAGCCAGTCTCAAAGAAGCTGTCTACGGCTAAGAATTTAGAATAATATACCTTCTGCAGGCTTTGTGGAGTTTTTTAGGCCCCAATGTAGTTTTTAGATTGTGTGTGTGTGTGTTGAGGGAGGGTTCAGGAAAGCAGGGACCATGGTTGTGGTACAATTAGTGGCTTCTATACATTTTAGAGTCCTATGACCTATGTGATATATAACATATATGCCTTTCATTTTTGTATAAATGTTACACAACATTTAGCCAAATGGTTAAAATGTTTTTGGTATAATTCACTGAAACTTTCCATGTTCTTTTTGCTTCATTAACTTATTGCAAGTTACTGAAAATTCGTATTCTCTACTCATGAATGGGAAAGATTAAGTGGAGGAAGGATCAAATACTAGAAGGATTGTCTTTTAGAATTTGCCAAGGGAAGCATCAAGTGACCCTAGCTGGGCTTTTGTTTTTGTTACTGTGAGGGTTGCCTGATAAAAAAAAAATCTTATTACTTATAATTGCAAAAGAAAAGTAAAATTATTCAGGAGATTCCAAGTGTTCATTTTATAGAAGCTGTTTCCTAATGAATCAGATCCTCGTCTACTGGGCTTGGAATGTCAGTGAGTCTAGCTGGAGTGTGTGTGTGTCTTTTTTTTTTCTTTTTTTCCTCCATAGTAATGAGAGAAATTTAGTCTCTGGCCACAACAGTGGTGTGATTCAGATCTCAGTATTTATAGAGGCAAATTAGCTGATGCCCAGCATACTAATGTACAGGGCACAAGCCCGAAGAGGGAATGGGGGTAGGGAAGGGGTGTTTCTCAGGGAGATGGTTAAAGGCGACTGAGACCCAAGGAGGGACTTGAGTGTCGCGCAGCCCCTGGGTGACTAATCTGAAGAGGAAGTTTGAGTCTTCATGTTTTCCAAATGCTCTTTTCTCCTTCGTTTGCAAAACTGTGAGAAATATAAATTTTCTGTTGTTACATCGATAAGTCCTCATCTAAGTCCCACCAAGGATAAGCAACTACATAAATTAATAAGGAAATGAGGGTCATAATGTCTTATTTGGCTCTCTAGAGGAGAGAGCTGGGAAACATTTTACCAAAATTAAAAATTCCACTTTATCTGAAAATAGCACTTTCAGGGCTGCTAGATGATATTTCAGGGTATTTCAGCGGCTCCCTGCCTGATCTCTGAAGCCAGTGTGAGCTCCTGTCAGCCTTAATTCCACAGCTTCTTCTAGAGAGGGCAGGGGCGAGGTTGCAGGCTCCAATCTGTGGCACGGCAGGAAATCAGGCCCAAACTCTGGGAGATTAAAGGAGCTGAGACTTAAGGGCAAAACTATACTGGAAGCCACTTTCTGACAGAAACTGTTCCCAAAACATGTGCAGAAATCCAGGCCAACAATAATATAATTTGCATTTTCCCTTCACCTGTAAAAAAAGTTAGTTTTCCCCCATCACTTGGATTGCATTCTATTATGGATTATAAAGCATTTTGACTTAAAAATATCCCCCTTTTCTCTCCATCTAACTTCATCTAGGATTTTTGGTCAAATTTGGGGGATAGGTCACCTGTGATGTGAGTTACCCACCCCTCACTTCATTAAAAAAAATTTTTTTTTTTAAACTTTAATTATGACAAGATGGGTTCTCCTCTGTCAACAAGTCCTGGTACCTGCTGGCTCACCCTTTCCCCTCCTACTCAGGGTCCATCCTTCTTCTTCTCAAATCCCACTTAACTTTTGCATTTCCTGATTTTTATCTTGGGAAAACAAAAGCCAGCTGCATTCAGTTTAGGAACCAGCTGAAGGATGCTGGCAGGTAGAAGCGGCCTTGCAGGATTCCAGCCTCCGATTGTGAGAACTGAAATGTGGTGCGTCAGGTTGCAGGGACCCCTCCCTCCCGGGACCCTCCCTCCCCGCGCCCCTCGTCTGCTCCCCCGGGGGCGCGCACGCGGCCTGTTTCTCGCTCTTGGCCCAGAGTCACCCTTGCTTTCTACAGCTGTATTTCTAATCAGCAGAAGATACATCTTGCTTGGAGTCAACACTCCTTTTCTCGGTGCATTCTTAACCTTCTATCTTATGCATGGATCACTGGTTAGCTTAGAAATGCGCAGACACAAAGGAGGGGCTGCCATGTGAGGTTTGACGGCCATAATGGCTGTTTATAAGCCTAATCCATCACGTTTAGTGGACACCTCCATTTTTGTCCCTCTGAAAAGGTATAAATAATAAAATGGGATAGCTCCAGCTCAGAGGTGCCTTGGTAAATATTTTAACTATTTACAAGATCGCACCAATAACAAAAGAAGCATCTGTACCATGCACAGAGGGGCCCCGGTCGTTAAGAGGGATCCAGATGGCTCCTACCGTTCAACCAACAATAACATTTCTTCGGGACAGAGCTTTTGTAACATGGTTTACATTTTTCCCCCATATCACGTTGTGATATTCTTAACGTGTCCCCCTTTTTCTCCATTGCCCCCAGCAACCCTTCTAAAAGAAAATCTTGCTAAATAGCCTCTCCCACCCCAAGAAGAGAATGAGGCCTTGGAGGAATAAGGGCAAATGTGTGTTTCAAAGCCCAATACGGAGACAAGTCTGGGCGATTATAAACTGGCCCTTCACAAAGTCCAAATATTGACACGGGCCCACTCATTCTGCGGCCCAGTTCAGGGTTAGCTGTGGGTAAACACCCCCCTTTAAGTTCTGAATGTGCCCATCCTGCAAACGCACACTGAGTGCCTGAGATGCACTTGGTTTGATTTTACCCTTTCCTGCCAGGCCTAAAGAGAGGACCAGCGAACTCCTGACTTTTGGGGTTAACATACTTCTTCTTGAGGACCTGTGCCTCACGATGGCTGGCGTGCAGACGGCCAGCAAGGACAGTTTGAGGCTTTTGAAATCCTCCTGTAAGAAAGGCTCTTTTTTTGTTTCCTGCACAGTGGCTGCTTGGTAACTGTTGGAAATGTCAGTCTTCTCTAAAGAATACACCTTTCCACTCATACAGAGATGGCAAAAAAGGAGGCAGGAGGGTGGGGTGGTTAAGAAACCCAGGTTCGGGTAGACCTGGTTTTGACTTTTGGCTCTGTCCACACCACCTGAAACCAGCTGTGGGGCCCCAAAGACAAAAAGACTCCTTTGCTTTGGGTTTCTAGTCTCTAATATGAGGGCAATGATATTATGAACTTTGGAGGGTAACTGTATGATTTACAAGACATGATATATTTAAGGCAGGGAGCTAAATGCACTATCATAAGGTTGCCATAATTAATACGGACGAACCTTCCATAGAGAAATCAAATTGTTTTAAACTAGAAGATGAGGCACATAGCAATTTTATTTCATGCTCCCTAAACAGCTCTGGCCTTTGAAGTTTTTCTACAGAAGGAAAAAAATGAACAAAAGAGGAAACAAACAACAACCGCAGAAAAAACACGAGTCTTAGAGAAACCTAAATGTTCATTTCTTCTCCAAAGACTCTATTTAATTTTGGAGCTCCCACTTTCCAAATTTGGTCAATAAAATTAACAGCCTCCTTTTGAGTGGAACATCACACCTCTAAATGAGCTCAAGCTGGCCCGGCAATTGTCCCTTGGAATGTGAGGTTTACATTTCACAGCTCCTCGCCAAGTAATGAATGAATGGGGCTCGTAAACAAACGATCCTCTGCTTCCCTTGTTCTGTGGCCCCCAACGTGGGGTGTGTGCTGCAAAGGAAAATATTTATCCTGTTTGTGTGGCGCTGGGTCCCTGAATGGCCCACCAATAAAACAACACCATAAAGGGCATTTCACAGCTGAGCTTGCAATTTAATAAACAGATGCAAACAGAAGGCCTTGGAGGTCAACAATTAAAAATAAACCATCCCGAGGTTCTCCTTGGAATTCCCCTTCTCTATAAAGTGGAGAGGACCAGACCCCTACAGCTGTGGCCAGGGAGGGGGAGGGGTGGGAAAGGAGGTTTCCCAGTCCGAGCAAGCTCAGGGGGGTTATACCTGTCCTAAATGATTATTTCAATAACTCCCTTTCTAACAAGAAACGGAAACTTTGAAAGAAGATGAAATACAACTCAGAGACCCAAAGTGGGGTGGAAAAATGGTACAGTAACCTTGGTTGGTTGACAGCAAATGCTCCATGTCAATTTCTCTATTTTCTACACTGAAGATATTAAACATTGGAGCAAATGATCTGAAACAGTGAGAGAATCAAAATGACTTCTGTATAGTTGGTGTTGAGGTTTTGTACTTAAAGTTAAAAATGTGTTTCTGTGTGTGTGTGTGTGTGTGTGTGAGAGAGAGAGAGAGAGAGACAGAGAGAGAGACAGAGACTGCAAAATAACCAAACCACTGAAGAAAGACCTGGGAAGTTGGCCAGGGTCACCATCATTTACTGGTTTCTGATTCCCCCTGTACCCCTTTTAATCTTGCTCAGACCAAGGTTGTTCACTGCAGAGATGCACCTGTCCTCTCCGCCCTGTGCCCCTCTGCCTGTGTGACCTCAGGCTTCTATGTCCTCATCCTCTGTCTCATATCTCTCTTCTGTTAAAGGTGTAATAATAGTAGCTGGCTAAGGGCTGAAAAGTGTTGAGTGAAGATTCAGTGGTAAGGTTGCCCGTGCAAAGCTGTTGAGACTACTTGCAAACAGAAGAGACTCAAAAATGTTTGTTCTTATTAATAATAATATCTGGGTAATCTTAGACGTTCATGCTTTTGGCAGGGCCAGAGAATTCTGCTGTGAAAGGTTACACTTAACCTGATTTGAGAATGTGTTGAAGGCCTGTAACCCTCCCAATCTAAACCACCCCCCTTCACAAAATCCCAAATGCCTACACAGCTAATGACTGCAACCTCCCCACATTCCTCTGCTGATAAGAGGCAAAATGAAGGATGAGTTGAAAGATAACCATTTAATAGGGGGGCAGACCTCCCTCCAGGACCCAGCTCCATCTGTCTTGCAGCCCGCTATACCAAGTGGTTCTCCTGTATCAGCTTAGGACCCAGAGCCACCCTCGGAGACCCCAGTGTAAATGACCACCACCATGAATCTGATTTACATGGTTAGAAGCTTCCCTGACCCATTTTCCTCACACAGAGGTGGTAGAGGCTATGTGCCTAAGAAATCATTTAAGCCCTTGTATTCAGAAGGACCTCCATAGTATCGGGGGGACTCCCACACTGCCTGTCGCAGGAAGAACTCAGTGGAAGCTCAGGAGTATGGTTGTTTTATACTTACTTAAACCATCCTTCCTTCTGAATTATTTACTTTGAAATAATATAGACAGGGATTTGAGTTCCTCCACTGATATTTTTCCTCCCTGAAAGAAACAAGAGAAAATATAATACAAAGAGTATATTGGGCAGCGGGGTTGAGAACAATAGTTTTTCTCTCCTTCTCTTGATATCAAAAACATGTTTTCCTTCTCTGCCTCTAGCTCATTAACATTAAAAAAAATTCTTTTTTTAGGCAACTTTCCATCTACTGTTAGGGACAAGCCCGAGTGAGGCTCTTAACATCCTACTATCACCAAAGAAAAAACAGATGTGCAGAAAGGATACATTCCCCTCCCACTTACATCACAGTTCAATAGAAAAATTTGGACATTTTTCGCCCATAACTTTTATCTAGAGCTGAATTTTAAAAAGCCAACTATTTCAAAATGTAATGTTCAAACAGGAAACTAACATATAAGGCACAGCTTAACAAATAATTACAAAACACCTGCCGTAGTCCCCATAATTGGGTCAGGATCTAAATATCTCCATCTCCCCTGGTGTTCCTTTCTGATCAGGACACCCAGAATTGATAAAGTCGCTATTTTGACTTTTCTAATAATCATTTTCTTCCTTTATTTTGTGCTTTACTACCTCTATCAGTACACACAAACAGTATAATTTAGTTTTATTTATTTTTGAATATTACAGGATTAGATACATAGTGTTATCTATTCATTGTTCTATGCCTCTTTTTTCCAATCATAGTTTATAAAACTCATCCAAGTTGTTGAAATGAAGCTGCAGGGCCTTTATCTTCTTTATTGCTGTATTTCACTTTGAGACTGTACCCTGATTTATCTCTTCATTCTAAATTGTCAACTCTGAGCTTTTTCCAGTTTTGCTTTGGGAAATAAATTGAAAAAATTCTTCATGGCTCTGTATATCCATGCCCCCCGACTAAGCAGTTTGCCTTAACTAATAATAATTTTTTAAAAAGGTGACAATATGTCAAGAGTGAGGCTTAAGGACTGCTTGTATGAGATCTGGAAATTAAGTTCACAAACTAATCCTAGGAAAAGTGCTACCTGCCTCATTGTTGAGTATCACGTGGTGAGCTTTGAAGTACTTCCCCTGGGACGCTGTGCACCAAAGCCAGCACCTACAACTCTACCCTTCAAAGCAATTGTGGGACTCTTTTTCTGGTCATCAGAACTGTCATCATATTACTCTTGATGTCCTGAATGTCATCAAAATGTCTTCCTTTCAATATTTTCTTTCTTTTTTTTTTTAGGATACCTGTCTCTGAGGTTAATCTACAGATAAATCTGTTTCCACCCATCTACACACACTTTCCTCTAACAGCCACTTCTTTTACGTACACTTACAATATTTTCTTTATCTTTGGGTAAAGAGAAAAGTTTTTTGGGTTCAGACCAGGTGAGTAGAAAGGGTGCTCCTATATAGTTATTTGTTTACTGTACTAAAACTCCCTCAAAGACACTGCCTATGAGCTGGTTCACTGTCATGACGCAAGAGCCACGAGTTGCTGGCAAAGAGTTCAGATCTTTTTCATCTATCTTTTCGTGCAGCCTTTCTAGAACTTCCAAATAGTAAACTTGGTTCACTATCCAGTTGGTACAAATTTGTAAGGAACCAGTTCTCTGATATCAAACAAGTTTAGCAACATCATTCTAACTCTTGATGTGGATCAATGGAACTTTTTTGTCACTGAGAATTGGCTGATTTCCACTGTGCACTTTGATGCTTTGTTTCAGGGTCATATTAATACACCTGTATTTATTGGCAGCAATAACATGACCCCAAACATTGTCTTGCCTCTCCTAAAAATCTTGGCAAACTTTGACTCTCCTTTGTGTTTTTTCATCAGTGAGTTCCTGCAAGACGATTTTTTCACACACCTTTCTCATGCCAAGATTTTCAGTTAAGATATTTTTAACTGTGGGCGGCGCCTGTGGCTCAAGGAGTAGGGCACCAGCCCCATAAACCAGGGGTGGTGAGTTGAAGCCCAGCTCTGGTTAAAACTGCAAGATACATATATATATATATATATATATTTTTTTTTTTTTTAAACTGTTTCTCTATCAATGTCTACTTGGTCTGCCTTGCTTCTTAAAATCAGTCAAAGACTTTGATGGACAATTCAATGTATTTTTGCAGTGTTCTCGTCAGTCCTGCTGATTACTGGCTGCCTTGACCTCTCTGCATCAGTGACACTTTCTCTCTGCTCAGAAAAACATTTAATCTATTGGAATACTGCTGTTTTCTTCATAACATTATCCCCATAAACTTGAACTAACATGCCCCTGATTCCACTTTCACTCTTGCCAAGTTTTACAAGAAATTTAATGATTTTTCATTGCTCTAATTCAAGCTCTGACATTCTTATAATGGCACAAAACAGCCTGGAACAACAACAGGGAATGCCACCTAGTTAGACACCACCACATATTGACACAAATACAGCAGGAGAGAGTGATATACCAAGGTTATAAAACCTTACTGAATTGTTTGTACAGTGCCACCAACATAAGTGCACTGTGGGAAGTTCACACACTTAATTGTCAGACCTTGTACATCTCTTCCTATTCTTCTGCACCTCTACCATTACCATGAAAATACATGGGCATATCAAGTTGCTGGTGCAAAGAGGAAGACGGGAGATGTGGACCAGAATAAACTTGAGAAAGCATGAACAGGCCAGCCAAGATCAGCTGATCCCTGTGTGTGCATAAGCAGTAAGTGCTTGTTATTGTATAATGTTATTATCTTGTTGTTATTCCTTATGCATTGTTTAGCAACAGATAAGTGATATAAGCTGATATGAACTATATACTTAAAAATGTTCTTGTCAAAATTAGTCATTTTAGCTCTGATTTCTCAAACTGCAAAGCCTGAATTCTTCTTGCTGTACTAGACCCTAGTCTCTTTGTAAGTAATGTTAGTGTAGAATGTCAGCTAGCTTTTAAAATCAGACTCCTAGCATATGGATATAAATGGGAATAATCTATCCAGGGCTGTTACAGAACTCTCAATGTCTTTCTTTCTTTTTTTTTTTGCCTGTTTATCATATATATACTTTTTAATTTTAATTTAAGTTTCAAGACAGGGTTTTGTTCTGTTCCTGGGGCTACAGTACAGTGGTGTAAGCCAAGCTCACAGCAGCCTCAAACTCCTGGTCTCAAGCAATCCTCCTGCTTCTACCTCCCGAGTAGGTGAGACTACAGGTGCACACCATTATATTCGGCTAATTTTTTATTTTTAGTAGAGACAGGGTCTCACTCTTGCTCAATCTGGTCTTGAACTCTTAGTCTCAAGCAATCCTCTTGCCTTGACCTCTCAGAGGCTACAGGTATGAGACAAGGTGTCTAGCCTTGTTTTTATTTAGAAAATTTCAGCTCCTTACATATCTTCTTTAATCTACTGGGAATACTTTTCGTCCATGGAATTGTCTTTCTTTGTTTTAATGCTGAGCCTTTCAATAGAAATTTTGGAATGATCATAGATGAAGGTGTCCAGGCATCCCAATTTATGCACTATGAGAGTCTTGAGACAGACCGTGTCATGGTCCATGATTTTACTTCCAAGAAACACAGTTGACAGCATCCTTTCTGATTCATGCAACTTTCAGCCCTCTCAGCTTACAGGTATCACTGGGAGGCTTCATCTGTTTCTGTCATTGTGGCACTCATTGCTGTCTCCATGGAGCTGGGAAGAGAGTGCCTTTGAGTGATGATTTTCTATTATTTTAAAAGTGGATTAAACAAGTTCCAAAGTCTTGAGTGTTTGCAATGGGCTTTCAGGGACCTTGATCCTTCTTGTGCAATAATTTTTCAGTGATTTCAAAATTTAGAAGTGGATGTCCAGTGACTCCAGTGTCTGAGAAAAATATTGCCGTTGTGGAAAAAATGTTTGCAAACACAATCAAGTGACATTTGAGGATATTGGGGCACCACTACCAATTGTATCTCAAGTGGTGTCCAAAATCCTACGTGATCATTTTTGATTCAGAAAAGTTCTGTCCTGATGTTGCCTCACACTTTGACAGATAAGCAAAAGTGCATCTGTCTGTGTTGAATGGTGTGAAGAAATGCTGGTCAGATTCACCAGAGGCAAGTCTAGACTTGTTTCTGACATCTTTTTTTTTTTTTTTTTGAGACAGAGCCTCAACCTGTCACTCTGGAGAGAGTGCCGTGGCATCACAGCTCACAGCAACCTCCAATTCCTGGGCTCAAGAGAATCTCCTGCCTCTGCCTCCCAAGTAGCTGTGACTAAATGTGCCCACCACAATGCCCGGCCATTTGTTGGTTGCAGCCATCCATCATTGTTGTTTGTCAGGCCGGGCTGGATTCGAACCCGCCAGCTCAGGTGTACGTGGCTGGCGCTTTAGCCCATTGAGCCACAGGTGCTGAGCCTTATTTCTGACATCTTTACTAGTTCGATCCAGAGAATAAGGGTCAGTCCACAGCGTGGATTTTTCCTGATAAAAATCCACTAAAAGAAGAGAAATGGCCCCAAAGTGTCAGAAAGGAAATAGTGGCAACTTTCTTCTCCAAAAGGGGTCCTGTTGCAAGTATCCCTCTGGAGGAACAATGGACTGTCACTGCTCAGTGGTATACAACAATGTGCCTACCAAAAGTTTTCCCGAAGCTTCAAGAACAGTGGCCATGGATAGGACTAAGGGGATCATCTTGCACCATGACAGTACATTCGCCCACCAGCCAACATCACACTCAGTTTCTGGAACCCACAGAGGCTGAACTGATGACTCACTCACCCTACAGTTCTGACCTGACCTCACATGATTATTTTCTGATCTCGACTGTAAGAAAAATCACATGCACGGGAGAAAGTTCTCCAGCCCAGAAGAAGCTATTCCCAGCTTGGAAAGTGAACTCATGGCACTTGAAGAAAATGAGTAGAAAGAGTGTTTTCAAAAAGTCTTACAAGAATTCAACCATTGTGGTTATTATTTTGAGAAAATAGGGTAATCAAAAGGATTTTACGTTTTTAACTTTCATTTATCTCAAAACTTTTGTAATGTCACTTGTATTCAGGATCAACTGAAATCCAGGGGTTTCAAGCTTATGGCCCTTAGGACAAAGTCCACAAACAAGTATTATTCCTCTTTTGAGCTGACATGAAAAATGAAAAACAAATAAATTCCAAAGATTTTATATAAAAATATAGATTTTAAGCTTTTTTAGAGCCATCAGAATTTTTACTAATGCTGGGCCTGCATTCCTACATCATAAATAGTGTGTGAAGCTGAAAAATGTTCATCCCTTTTAAGGGATAAATGGTCTCCAATTTTCCATAGTCCCCACTATTCCGTATTCTCCCCAATATGGAGACTGAGTGTTGGTTGACATTTATATCAGTGTCTATGATACTGTTTTCTAATGAGAGAGAGCTATTTCTCTAGCAAAAATGGAGCAATAGAACATTAAAGCTCAACTAAAAGTCTTTATTCAATGATTGATGTAATTAGACCTTGTCACTCAGTTCTCAGCTCCAAAACCTTCAATGAATCCCCATTGTCTATTGAATAAAGTCCAAATCTGTACCTTGGTATTCAATCCTCTCACACACTCAATCCAAACTTCCTTTATAGTCATGTTGCCTACCCTGTACATCTGTGAATCTTAGGTTTTTGAAACCCTATACAAACCAAGGCTTCTAGATAGCACTATTAAATCTATAGAGCTTATTTTGATCCAAGCTGTAATCTCTTTCTAAATTGACCATCTTTCTTAAATGTCATTTTTCTCTGTTGTTTCTATTAAAATGCTGCTCAACTGCTAAGGATTATGCCAAATGCTTCTTCCTATGCAATGACATTCTCTGACCACCCCCCGCCCCATAGTCACTGTTAATTGTCTGTTTGAATTTTTAGCTCTATATATTATCATTTCAAAACATAATTACTCTGCCCCACTTATGATTGTGCTCCAAATAGTAGCTTACATTTGACTAAGTGCCTGCTGCATGCCAGGCACTATGCTACATGTTTGACCTGAGGTTCATCAAACCTCAAGCTGCTCCCTAAGTAGGAGCAATCCTCCCCTTTTTATAGATGAGGAAACTGTGATCAGGGAGGCTCAAGGTCATAGCACATAAGTCATCTAGGTGGAACTTTAATCCTGGCATGTTGACTGTAGACCCCAAGTTCCTAACCAATATGTCAAATTGCCTACCTTATCTCTCCTATCAGTTGATCAGATAGGATTTGCATATTGTTTATTCCTTTCCCCCATTCCATCCTAGCACAATGCTACAATTATAGCATGTATACAAAGAATGTTGAATGAATGACAGAAGCAGTGACATAGATAACTGTGACTATCTCTTTGCCTTATCCCTTTCCTCTTAAGAAACTGATATTACCCTCCAATAAGCCTTTGTTGGTTGCTTATTGACAACCTAGACAAACATCATTCTCTAATCTGCTGGTAACACTGGGAAGCACTGGTATTGGGCAAGTTGTCCAAGCTGAGCCAATCAGAATCCTTCCCAGAGACTTTATAGTCTGTAACCAAAGAAGATAAGCAGTCTGTCCTCAGTGGTGAGGGCCATGATTCCTGCCATGCCAAGGCGACCAGGCTATAGACAGTGAAAACTAAAAGAATAGGAAGAGAAGCTGAAATGTAAGATAGAAAGAAATTCTAAATAGCTTTCAGATCAAATTTTTACTGTTTAGTCAATCTTTTTCAGAATCCACAAGCCAATATTTTCCTTTTTTGTGGCTAAACTAGTGTGAATTATATTCCTTTTACTTTCAACAGAAATAGCCCCAAAGGATATAGGCAGATGTAGTGTGTGCATACAGATCAAGAAAGGGCACATCCTGTATTTATTTCAGACTATAAATGTATGATCCTTAGAAGTTAAAAAAAAATGAGTTAGACAACTTGCCATCTGTTTACTCATAAATAATTAGAATGTTCTAGTCAGCTTTGTGTACTCATTGCCTAGCCCCATGACTTGCACATGGTAAGATTTCAATAAGTGTTTTTTGAGTAAATGGATGGGATGCCCAGGATTACAGTAGGGAGTAACGGGGATGTAGAAAACAAAACAAAATTTCTACTAGGGAAGGAAGATGTAGATAGTTTATGCCAAGCTTTCTTGAAGAGAAGAATGTATTTGAGCTGTGTCTTGAAGGGTGTGTAGGTGTTTAGTTGGTAGTAAAGTAAATATGCAAGAAGGTGGTCCAGACAGAGGGAAATGCATATGTTACCGCCGGAAGCATAAAGAAGCATGGCGAGTTGTGTCAACCAAAGTAGTTCCATGAGGCTGGATTGTGGTGTTAGAGAAGGCTGGGAGAACAGTCTGATGAGGTAGGCAGACTGAGTAATGCAAATGGAGAAGATTAAATATTTACATAAGCTCATTAGTGACACTGTGTGCATGTGACAAGTATGATTTAGTTAAAACCTCCAAGGTTTAAATACCCTGAGTGCAACTGTATCTTTTTGAAATTAATTACATGACATTAATAGGCTCTTGCTGAGCTTCAGTGGTGATCATATTCTTGATTTACTTTCATCTCTCATCCCTAGGGTCAGTGACAGTCCATTCTGACCTCCATGCTTCCTCTCACACCTTCCTCAGGAACTAAACACTGGCTGCTGGAAAGCTCCTGTGTTTTGTCCTCTATGAAAGGAAGCAATTTTGCTTCTAATGTTTTAACAGGAAAATTTCCAGTATGATGAGGACCAGTAAAAAAGGGGGGGGCGATTCTGTATCACAAATCTATTTCTTGATCTTTCATGTCACCCATTAAATGCAATTCAACAAGAATTGGTTAAGAACTTGAAGGAGCCCTGTAATATGGTAGGAATATCTATGAACTTAGAATACTCAAGCACAAAACCTCTTCTTCTAAGACCTTATAGCTTGTTGAGGAGGCAAGATCAATCCTTACGTTTGACAGTATCACTTGCCTTTCTAAAGTGTTTATAAAATATTTATAGATTACAAAGCACAAAAATATTTATTTGCATTACGATATCTGGTGTCAATAAAATTTAAAAACAAAATTCTGTTGCTCAAGATAACCACAGCTATTCCTAAGGCTAGAGAAAATTTGAAGGTTCTTGAAATTTCAGATACTTGAGCTGTACCTCTAGAAAGTCTGACTAACAAGACTACTCAGAGCTAGTTCAAGTGCAACATACCAGGACATCTGAACCAATTGCTGAAATATTAAAATAGTTCTTCTGTTGATAAATACCAAATAATCCAATCCTCCTAGCATTCCCCCTGTCCATGCTGTCCTGGTCTCTGACCCAGAACTTCTTATATCTTCCCATAATCAGTACATAAAAGACTATTGTTTGCAGAATCAAGTGCACTGAAGCCCCAATTGGTGACATTTGCTCCTAGTTGTTACATGTTTTGTATATTGTGAGCCCTAGCTACCTGCGTTTTATCAAGCACCCCAGAGACTTATGATTCAGTAAAATACTGGCCACCCGTTTAGAAACTGGACTGCATGAATTGATAGGTCAACAGTGATGGAAACTACATGAGAATTGCTGTGATAAAAACGTGCCAAAGATGCAACAGGACTCAGAAGAGCACCCAATCTTCTGGCAGTGGGGGAGCAGCGTTCTGGAGGAACCTTGAAAGAAGAGATATAATGAGCCATATCTTGAAAGGCACTCACAAGCTTCTAAGACTCAAATCAAGTAGAAGCCTCAGCTGACTTTCTCAGCTTAGCTAGAGATCCAAAAATGTCCTTAGATGCAAGGGCAGGAGATTAGGAAGGAGAGCTATAGAGACTGAATACAAATGGCAGCACCAAGGCAGTATGGAAGGCGACATTCTCCCAAATGGCTGAGGAACAAGGAAGAACCGTTTTCTTTTCTGTCTGTCCCTCGGGCATCCCTGTGAGAACCTCAGAGACGCCTGTAGGGTACAGCAGGAATTAGTGACACTGGAGTGCATGGTGGGGTAGATAGTATCTGTTCCGAAGTAGTCACTCCCTCTCTTGCATGTCCATGAGCGAACCATACTTCCTCACACTTGACCCTGGGGATGAGCACCTGACCCACAGCCAATGGGCTGTTAGCAGACACGATGTGCTAGAAGCTTGAAATGTGTCTGGGTGGTTGGTTGATATACCAGCGTGTCCACACCAGGAGGAAGACATGCCCAACTAGCTCACCGATGTCAGGAGGAGGATGAGCTGCACCTGCCCTCGGGCATGTGAGTTGAGTAAGTGCACACTGCTCTATGCCACTGAGATTTTGTGGTTGTTGGTTATGCAACTGCATACATCTAATTACCCAGGTGGTGTGTGACCAACTATGTCAAGCACTGGCGGTGTCGGCTGAAATCAGACTGAACTGTCTTTCCTATTTTGCTCTGAAGTAGCTGAGAGATTGGCCATGGTTCTGGAATATTTCCTGAAAATAGAAAAAGGCCAAGAAAATGTAAGCCCAGGGACTTCCTGTCTGACGGTAGTCATAATATGACACTTTGACCATGTATCAAGCTCTGTGATGTGCCGGGCTCTGTGGTACGTTAGCTCATTAAAATAAAGCTCTTTGTCATCAGTCCCATGTTCCTGTACTCTTTTTGGAAAAATGGTGAGGCCCAG
The DNA here is from genome assembly GCA_963573935.1 of Arctocebus calabarensis. Classification (NCBI taxonomy): domain Eukaryota; kingdom Metazoa; phylum Chordata; class Mammalia; order Primates; family Lorisidae; genus Arctocebus; species Arctocebus calabarensis. Next base: position 25,642 of record CAUYON010020012.1, read on the forward strand.
AGAGGGGACTCGTATGCAGACAGTGCATTTTCTGGTTCCTGTCTAGACCATTCAACCCAAAACTGAAATAGCTGAAGTGAACAAGGAGCTGAGCTGCAGAGAGTTGAATTAGGGGAAAGGCAAACTCGGGGAGGGGAAGAGGACAAAAAGCTTAAAAATAGTGGGAAAACATTGCATAAGGCCTTGTAGATAAACAATGCAATGTCTCTTCCCATGACTTGAATCACGGGTCTTGGGAGTGTGTATGGGTTGATTCTGAGTCAAGAAAATGTATTCCGTTTTTGGCAGAAGTGAGGGTCCCACACCAAACAGCCTCTGCTTGTCTTATTAAAAGGCCACGGTGGGGCCAGCATGGGACTCTGTCAATATCAGAAGAAGAACGTAATACTGGCTGACGTGTACTGGGCTTGAATGTTGTACGAGACAGAGGAATAAGTGCTTGTATGAATTTTGGCCCCTAATAACTCTTGGAGGCATGTGCCCAGATTATCCCCATTGTACCCACAAGGAATCTGGATTCTGGGGAAACTAAACCACTTTCCTAGGAGCATAGCTCAAAGGCCCAGAGTTAGGGTTCAAGATTAGAATCCACGATTTTCTAAATGTAATACCATCACTAACAATTACATATTGAGAAAGGATGATTTTGAGCCCTGAAAAATTCCATTTTACTCATCTGTTTCTAAGAAATAAGCCAGGGCAAAGGGCAGAATCTCTGCAGACAGTAAGGAACTGTTTGCTTCTGTGATCACATCTCAAAGCACTTTACTGAATTTCATTCCACATTGAGAATCTCCAAGTCACTGGAACCAGGCAAAGTCTCATGTGGCCCAATTGTTCCAGGAAAAGGCAAAAAGGTGGAGGAGTCATTAGAAATTATATGAGCCCCAATTCCTGCTCACCCCAGAGCCTCTGATCGATGAGGGGTGGGGAGAGCTTAGAGGGGGTTTTGAGGAGTAGGCAGGTGTGAGAACTCAGCTCCCCACTTTAGGGAGAGAGAAGCTAAGATCAGAGAGGGGAAGTGATTTTGCCTGAGGGTCCACAGTTAGAGAGCAGGTTCACCCTGAAGCTGGTGGCCCCACACTCACAACAGTGCTCCTTCCTGGGTCTCTTTCTTGCCATGTCCAAGGTGTGACTCATGGTGACAGCGAATTCTGTAGTCTCTGCTCTCCCAGGAGCTCTGTCTGACAAATGTCACTTTCTGAAAGGAAGAGTTCCAAGAAATTAAATGTTTGTAAACTAGAATACTCTGTTGTTCCCTAGTTTGACCTCTCTTGGCTTTTTTTTTTTTTTTTTTTTTTTTTTTGCTGGTAGAGGGAGCAGGGGTTTGGAGAAAGAGTCTTACTCACCACTTCCATTTAAACAAATACCAGAACTAGAGCTAACAGAGACATTTAGAGATGTGTCAGCCAGAGTAAGTGAGAAAAAGGAATCCCTCATCGCCATATCATTTTTTGGTGGAGAAAATTCTCACTGTATGCTCAGTCACGTGAGCTTTGCTTTCCTCCACCTTGGAGGGGCCCACACGTGCGACAGTGGTGGAGTCCACCATTCGTGGGTGTCTGAGTAGCCACTGGGTGGTACAGGGATATGGAAGGTAACAACGCTGTCCCATCCAATATGCCTGAGTTGGAGACTGCTTCTAGGCTCTTTGCTTACAAGGAACAGAAGTCCACTCAGACCAGCTCAAGTACAACAGAGATATTATTGAAAGGATCAAGAGTATCTCCCGAAGAAGACCTGGGTAGGAGCCAGAACTTGGCAAATTGGGGACGGAAGTACTTGAGTCTCATTTTGCAGGGTGTCATGGAGTCTCCTTTTGGCTTTTCTCTATGACGTTCCTTTATTCTTTCTTTCTGTAGATTCTATCAGTCACTATTCTCAGTTGCAAATAAGAGAAATCGTAGCTGTATCAGGAGGGCATGATGCCTTCTATTCCTTTTGTTGATCCAGTCCAGGCCAGGCCTGTATTTGGGTCACCCTGCCTGTAAAGCAGCAAGTGGTGTAACCTACAGCTTCTCCCTCACATTTCACGGGATTTCATCCTGCACTGCCTTTTCCCAGCTCTTTCCAGATGCCCAAGCAAGCTGCCCTCACAGAAGGAGAAAAAACTGGAGTGATTAGAATGATGCTTTGAGTATGTTTCATTTCAGGAGAAAAGCTAATTTTATGATGAGAAGGTTATTTGGAAAGTGACAGCTTTGCAGCTGGGAACTCTTTTTACTAGTCTCCTATAATCTTAATAGCTAACACTTTTTGATTGCTTGCTATGTGCCAGGCATAGCTCTGAGCATTTCCCACATATCGGCTCATTTAATCCTCTCAACAATAGAATGTGGCGGTGTAATTATGGGCTCCCTTTTAAAATTCAGGCACCTGAGGTACGAGAGCTTAAGCTGATGATTTACCCAAGAGAGCCAGGGTGTGAACCCTACTAGTCCAGCCCCAGAGCCTGTGCTCTTAACCATTGTTCTGAAAAGTCGTCTGCAAGAACAACTCATGTGTCAACCATTTGTCTGACATGTAGTAGCGCTTTGTACATATAGCGCGATCTCATTTAATCTACACAAAATCTACAATCCTCTCCTGTGGATGAGGAGACAGAGGCTGAGTGAGCTCAATGGCTCTCCAGTTGCAAACAGTAACAGACCAGGAGTTTGGACTTGAGTCTAGCTGGACCCTGAGTCTGGGATCACTGCCGCTGGACCTCAGCTTCTGGCATCATGCTGAAAAAATAGGCTCTAGAGTCTTAGCAGATAGCATGCTAGGACATGGAGAGGCAGAAAAGAAAAAAAAAAGGTTTTTAGGGCATTAAAAGAGCAAAGCAAAAATAAGTGTAAAGCAAACTTAAAAAAACAAGACAAACCCCACAAACTCTTTTCAACCTATTGGAAACAGATACATCAGCGAGAGAAAATCTGGCAGATATTGAGCAAGTTACAAGTTCCTGACAGCTGAAAAGAGTTCAGCTTCAAACCAATCATTGCCAAAAAGGCAAATACAAATTTGCCCCAGAGCAAAATAACTTTCAGAAAATCAGGAAGAGTAAATGGACAGTAAGTTATGAACATAAAACTCTTTGTACCCGACCCAATTAACCCTAACCCAAGGCAACCCTGTGGCCCGAGGCTATTCATTTAAGGGTTTTACAATTTATAGGCAGCCTTTCTCAGGGGAGGTCCCGCCTGGCGCTCTTTCACGACTCACACATCTGTAGTCCCGCTGCATCACAGTGACACAATTCAGTCAGGGCCAGAAAACACACATTTTGCAAGATGGAAAGAGATGCAGGGAGTCCTTGGTGAGATCTGCTGCTTTCCAAGTGGCAGGGGAGAGCCCCGTGGAAAGGTGAGCCCTGGGCCTGCCGATTTCCACCCTGGGGCCAGGTGAGGAGCTGGGCACTTCAGCCTTGGTTCTATTACACATCGTATACGTACATCAGAGCATCACATGTGTCCCATGAGTATATACAGTCACTATGTATCAGCGATAAAAATAATTTAGCTTTCCTATTTGGCAGGCAGGTTGTGAACGCCACCCGCAGTGATGAAGTAAACTCAAAGTCATGACGGCTTCCTTCCAAAGGAGAGGGGACAAGAGAAGAGCACCCGGGACTGTGAAGCAGACACAAATAGAGGCCAGGACAGGAAAGGCCCAGCAGCACCTGCTGATTCTTTAGCCAAAATACCACTGTGAATGAAGAGATCTCAGCTGAGTGGAGAAGCCATAGGAAGACCCTTGGTGGGGAGTGGGGAGTGAGCAGAAATCTAGAGAGAGGACCAAAGCCAGAACAAGAACAGTTCAAGGAGCTTAGACCATGGCAGACAACACATGTCCTGTCCTGGTAGGGGCATGTGCTGAAAAGGCAGGTGGTGGCAGGACATAGAAAACTTTGAAATCCAAGCAGAAGCATTCAGATCTGATGGGCTGGGCAAAAGGCAGTCACAGTAGGCTCTGGAGATGGACAGAGAGGCCATCAAATTGAAGAAGTCAGTTTATTGAAAATGTTCAACTCTGCCGGAGGTATGGAGAAGTGGGGTGGTGGTTTGGAGGAGGGTGAGGATAGCGTGCCAGAAAATAAGGCGCTGCCTATTAGCTGTCATTATAACCTAGAAAATAAGGGCTGAGGACTTTAGGCAGCAAGAAAGAGCCTTCAGGAAAAAAAAAAGCGAGGGTTTTGAGAGAACGAAATGCTCAGGAAGACATAATAACAAAACTGTGTCATTGTCTGGTTTAAGATTTGGGGAAATCTGACCCTCAGGTTTTAGTCTCCTATAGCTTTACTGGAAGAAATTAAAGATGTGAAATGGAAAGAAGAAAAAGAATGTAAGGCAAAAAGAAAGAGTGGAGATGGAGAGAAAAGCAGAGGTAGAGGAGGATGGACAAGGCTGGTAGGGAGTAGAGTGAAACTTTGCACCTGTAGGCATCTCCCAGGCAGTGATCAAACACACAGAAACCAGCCACATGTGGAGGTCTTCAGAGGAACGTGGCGGACAAGAAAGACTCCCTCCATCCCTTACTGTCCCTGGACCATCACTAGATACCCTGCACTTTGATAGGGAGACCATTTGGGATGTCTTTGGGGAAGAAAAGGAATAAAGGAATAAGCCTATGTATCTGAGTCATGAACTTTCCATTTTACTCAGTACGTTGGGTTTTATAGGCTTATTACATGACTTTGCCAATGGCATGTCCTCCGATGTCTCAGGCCAGCAGCCTTGATCTCATGTTTACATCTTCTCTTTGCTTCTGGCCTGTGGCCTTCTCCATTCTTGGCTGGTATAAAAATGATTGAAAGGCTAGGTGTGTTTCATTTTTTATATGTAAACTTGACTGGGCCACAGGGTGCCCAGTTATTTGGCCAAACATTGTTCTGGGAGTGTCTGGGAGTGTTTTTCTGGATATTGACATTGAATTAGTAAGTATATGGAGGAAAGCAGTTACTTTTGTAACAAAAGTAAGGGGCTGACAAAGAGCAAGAAGTTTTAGGAGTTGTCTCCTTGAAATCCCTCACCATTTTTACACTTGATCTTAGCCAAAAGGCTGAGAAGCGATCCTCACCATTTTTGAGGAATTAAAACCTGTATTCCTGTTGAGGGCAGTAAATCTAAAGGGCCAGAAAAATATGCTTTATATATTAAACCACAGGTGATGACTCAATGGAATTGTCCCAATAGAGGTCACCAGATTGTCACTGGAGATGCTGTAGTTGAACATCAATAGCCCGAAGCTGAAAACCCCCTTCAAAGTTCTGCATTTCCGTTTAGAGTGAAGACGACATTAGTTCTTAAGATGAGCAACTTCCATCCTCCTCATTTCCCAGAAAATTAGTGAAATTCTCTTTTCTTTTTTTTAGACCACTTGTCCTCATTCTTCTTTGAGTCACAGGGACAAGTGCTGGACTTCTGGTAACACCCTGTTTGGTGTAGGTGCATTTCATCCAACTGATTAAAACTGGAGGGTGGTGCCTGTGGCTCAGTGAGTAGGGTGCTGGCCTACTCAAATACTAAGGGTGGCAGGTTCAACCTGGTCCCGACTAAACTGCAACAACAAAAAAAAATAGCCAGGCGTTGTGGCGGGCAACTGTAGTGCTACCTACTCGGGCTATATTGCCTCAGCCTTGCTATACATATTTAGGTAATAAATGAGAATCGCCTAAGCCCAAGAGCTGGAGGTTGCTGTGAGCTGTGATGCCAATGCACTCTACTGAGGGTGATAAAGTGAGACTCTGTCTCTTAAAAAAAACCAAAACTTGAATTCAACAAAGTGACTGCCTGAGCTGGAGCGTGGGGCTTCTCCAGCTTTCAGACTCAGATTGAAATATGCCTCCTCTTGGGTTTCAAGCTTGCAAGCTTTCTGACTGGAGAGGTGGGTTCTGCTTCTTTGGAAAATTCTGACTAATATACTCAGGGAGATCTTTCCAGAAAAAGAGTGGGGAGATAGTAACAATTGTGCCGAAATTCAAGGAAGATTTGACATTAGCAATTGTAGGAGGCTTGGAAGGAAGAGTCTCCAGTAGAGAAAATGGCCTGGTGGAGTGGAACTCAGTGTGACCTGGGTGAGAAGAAGGAGGGGACAGTGGAAAGAGAATGGCCAGGACATATGCAGGTGCGGGGTACTCAGCCATAGGCAGGCTCACCCTCTCCCCTTTTACTGCCTTCCACGGAAAGAGGGTGCTCCTGAAAACCAGGAAAGCACCCTGAAACAAGAACTACCCTGGCAAATTGGGACCCTCCCTTTCAGGCCATGCTTAGGGCTTTGGAATTTATTCTACAGCAATAGGGAATCACTGAGGTATTCTAAGGAGAAATGTGGCACAATTCTATTAGCGTTTTGTAAAGAATCATGACTATTGTGTGCAACATTTATTGAAAAAGTACAAGAAAAGATAAGGGCAGATCAGTGAGGACTGTTTTAATCAAGACTGGAGCAATGAAACCGGCCTAGGCCTCCATCAGCCTGCTGTCCTGAGAACTTCAGGCCCCCCCAAAACTGTGACATCAACTCCTAGCTGAGTTTCCAACCTCCAGCCTGGCCTAAGAATTTGAGACTCACACTGGTCCCCACAACTGCTGAGCAAATTCTTTAAAATCAATCTCTCTCTCTCTCTCTCTCATATATATATATATATATGTACACATATATATGTAAGTATACATTATGGTGAAAGGGGAATGGCTTTGTAGGGGTGAACAGAAACTTGTTTTTTCCCTGAAAGTTCTCTGAAAGATCAACTGACTATCAAGGCAGATTAATAAGAGAAAGGTTAATTTACCATTTGCATGAGGAGACTCACAGGAGCAATATTTAGGGGCAATAAAGGATTACTAAGGAGAATGAATGGGGGAGGCATATTGACTTGTAAATGATTCTCTTTGTAAGTTAACTTAAGAGACAGGTATAAAATGACTCAGGCCAGGTCTGGTTGCATTCTTGATCTTTTTTCTTTCAATATATTGAGAAAGCAGGGAAAGGAAGGGAAGTCCATTGTTCTTTTGATCTGTCAGTCTGGTTTATGCAGATAGAGGGGAAAGCCCTTTCTGGTGCTTTTGATCTTGAAGGGCTTGTAATTCAAAATACTCTTTATACTAAGGAGTCATATTTTGGGATGAAATTTCCTGAGCTCCTTCAGCTTCCCTTCACCCTTTTAGCTAAGTTCCCTGGTTGGCAACAAACTAAATTGACATAACAGAGATTCTCAAGAGAAAGAACATATTTAATTATGTATGTATGCCAGGGAATCCCATAAACAAATGAAACTGAAAGAAGAGCCAGATGACTGGAGTTAAATAGCATCCTGAGCTGGAGAAAGGAATGAGGGTCTTTGCCTTCGGACAGGTGGTAGAGACAAGTCATGAGAGGGTGATGGGAGGAAATGTATGGTGAACAAACGTCGTCTTGCTATACATATTTAGGTAATAAAAGTTGTCTTGGAGTAGTGCTGTCTCCCTGATACAGATACTTTTACTAATGTAGATTCTCTTTATAGATATAAATTTCTTTTACAAAAGAACAGCTTTCACAGCAACTCCTGTTTTGCTCAGGATAACCAGCTCAAAACATGCCAGTGGTCTCATCTCCAGTAGTCATACTTTGGGGTGATGTGTCCTGAGCCCCTACATCTTATAGATGTGTGCACACACACATACATATATGAGGTCTGTCTGGAAAGTATACAGCCACGTAGTAGGGAAAGTAGACGCACATGCCGAATACTTTCTCAACAGCTCTCGTTTGTACATGTACGTATTATATTTAGAATATGTGTTTTTAAAATATGTATTGTGAGAGTTATCAGTATCAAATTAGAGTCACTACACCCTAAAAAAATGGAAGCAGGAGGCCAAGGAGAAGGGGTCCTCATGGGCAGACAGAAACCATGCAAGAAATTCCTCCAAAGTCTAGTACTCCAGACACACCACTTGCATCAGGACATTTGGGTAACAGTGATCGTCTTCACTGATCCACTAACACCAGCTCTCACAATGAACCCAGTCCAGGGGTCTTTGTTTCAAAGCTGCTTTAGTGGGTGTCTTTTTTTCTTTTAAAGGATTCCCCCTTGGCAGAGCCTGGTGGCTCACACCTGTAATCCCAGCACTTTGGGAGGCAGAGGTGGGAGGATCACTTTAAGGCCAGGAGATCAGCCTGGGCAACATAGAAAGACCTCATTTCCACACTGAAAAAAGAAGAAGAAGAAGAGGAAGAAGGAAGAAGGAAGAAGGAGAAGAAGGAAAGAAAAAAAGAAAAGAAAAGAAACCCAAAGGCTTCCTGTCACCCTTACCTTTCTGGACACACCTATAGTTAGTTCTTTGTTGGACACATACCCTGGATTCCAGGCCCCTGCTATTCCCAAATACATATTTTTCTTTATAGATTCTCTCTGCCATTCATTTTCGGTTGACAATATTATATATATTAGCTCATATACAGACAGACACACACTAATTGTGATTTGTGCGAATATATTGGGCTTTGCCCCTGTGTCCTGGGGCATAGCTCGTAAAATCCCTTGATTTTCCAGAGTGATAAGGTGCGTCTGTATGATAACGAGATGATTGGTTGCCTGGTCCCTTGCGTAGCTTTAGCATGGCGATTAGTCACCAGAAGACCACATCTTAAAGAGAGAGTTTGGATTTTTTTTTCCTAGATTAATATGAGGAAATGTTTAGGCTACAATGTTTTCAATTCTAAGGTAAAGTTCAAGATGTAGTTGAGCCCGTCACTCAGGGGTCTGCTGAACACCCTCATGTTGGACACATTCAATGAGATCTCGCCAATCACCCTTCTTGCTCCCCTCTCCCCTCCTCTGGCGAGACTATACTTGTGTTTTTTCTTTCTTGTGGGCATGGAGTTGTTTATATTGTGTGTGTGGGGCTACATATCATATTTGTTTTATATTATATATTTATATTAAACACACTAATAAGGTTTCATATTAGTATTGAGTACATTGGATACTTGGTTTTCCATTCTTTTTTGGGGGGGGCTGGGGCTGGGTTTGAACCCACCACCTCTGGGATATGGGGCCAGCGCCCTACTCCTTTGAGCCACAGGTGCCACTCTGGTTTTCCATTCTTTCCATTCCACATACTTTACTAGGAATGTGTTGACTCCATCCGGGTAAACACAAAAGATGTAAAGTCTCCATCTTTTCTTGTGGCTGAACAGTATTCCATGGTGTACATAAGCAACAGGTTGTTAATCCATTCATGGGTCAATGGGCAGTTGGGTTGCATCCACGTCTTGGCAATTGTGAATTGAGCCACAATAAATATGCTGGCACAAATATCCTTGTGGTAAAATGTTTGTTCTTCTGAATAGATACCTAGTAATGGAATAGCAGGCTTACGTGGAAGGTCACATTTAGATCTTTGAGGATTCTCCATACATCTTTCCACAGGGTTGTATTCGTTTGCAATCCCACCAGCAGTGTTCCCTTCTCTCCACATCCATGCCAGCGTCTGCAGATTTGAGACTTTGTGATATAGGCTAATCTGACTGGAGTTAGGTGATATCTCAAAGTGGTTTTGATTTGCATTCATCTGATGATTAAAGATAATGAGCATTTTTTTATATGTTTGTTGACCATTCATATGTCATCTTCAGCCAGATTTCTGTTCAAGTCTCTTGCCCCCTTATAGATGGGGTTGTTTGCTCTTGTCTTGTGGATTAATTTGAGTTCTCTATAGATTCTTGTTATCAGCCCTTTGTTAAATTCCTACCATTCAAATCACTTCTCCCATTCTGAAGGCTATTTGCTTTAGTTGTGGTACCTTTAGCTGTGCAGAATCTTGTTAGCTTGATCATGTCCCATTTATTTATTTTTTCTGTTGCTACAGTTGCCAATGGGGTCTTCTTCATAAAATATTTTCCTAGGCCAATTTTGTCCAGCATTTTCTACATACTGTCTTCTAAAATTTTTATTGTTCGTGTCTTAAATTTAAATGTTTTATCCAGTGAGAATCAATTTTTGTCAATGGGGAGAGGATGGGGTCCAGTTTCAGCTTTCTACATGCAGCTAATGGGTTCCCCCAGCACCATTTATTAAGTAGGGATTGTTTCCCCCAGTGCATGCTGCTGTTAGGCTTATGGAAGATCAGACAGCCATATGGCTGGATTCACCTCTAGGTTCTCTATTCTATTCAATATACCTACATCTCTATTTTTGTGCCAGTACCACCCACACCCCACTTCTCAGGAAGAGTAAGGGGCTGAAGTTTGAATTGATCACCAGTAGCCAATGATTTGGGGCCTTTGTAATGAAGCCTCCATAAAAACCCAAAAGGACGGCTTCATGGAGCTTCCGGAGTACTGAACTCATGAGGGTCCTCGAAGGTGGACACTTCACACCCCTCCCCACGCACCTTACCCCGTGCATCTCTTCATTGAGCTGCTGATCTGTTTCTTTTGTAATATTCTTTCTAATAAGTGGGTAAACATGTTTCTTTGAGTTCTGTCAACCACTCTAGCAAATTAGTTGACTTCAGAAGAGGTTCTTGGGAACCCCAGTTCAGAGCTCGTCTCTGAGAAGCACAGGAAAAACAACCTGGGCAGTGACACTGGAGTGAGAGGTGCGGGGCGGGCTGTGTGTGCTTAACCTGCGGGAGCTGATGCTGTGTCCAGGTAGAGAGTGCTGGAGTTGAACTGAATTGGAGGACACCCAGCTGGTGTCTGCTACAGAACTGCTTGCTGTATGGGGAAGCCACCCTCCTCCCATGTGGTTTCGGAAGCTATATTGAGTGAATGAATGGGGTGAGGGGGAAACAGGAAAAAGCACTTGGATTTGTTGTTCCTATATCTCAGACCAATATCCTTATGTCAGCCAGAGTTCTCCAGAGAAACAAAACTCATAGGATATGGAGAAATAGACACACGTCTACAATTGCCTATGTCTATTTCTCTGTCCATTCGTATATGGAATGGACATGTATATGGGATGAATATACTCGTGTCCCTTTGGTTCTGTTTCTCTGGAGCAGCCTGGCTGACACAGATTTGGGGACCATGGCTCTTAGGAGGATGCCTTGTGATGACTGCAGTTCTGCTGACACAAGACAGGGAACCCCCAGAAGGTAGTAGAGAGGCCTGGGACAGACCACCTGGCAACTTCAGAGGGACATACTCTTGATTTTGGACTTCTGGCCTCCAGATCTGTGAGATGATACATTTATGTTGTACTAAGACTCAGTTTGTATATTTTGTTACAGCAGCTGAGGGAAACTAACACCAATACCCATAGACATTGAAATTCAATTGAATTGAAATTTTTAAAAAATTTTGGTGTGTTGGTGAGATGGCAGAGGGTTTGCGGAGGATGTGAAAAGAAGTAGATTACTTTAAGCTGAATCCGGAGAACTCGGGAAAGGCTTGGATCCAGGAAGAAGGAGAGGAGTGGGTTGGGGAGAATTAACGGCTTTTTGGCTTCCCCTGATCAACTGCCTCTGAAACCTGCCCCTCCACCCCTCCCTGCTAAACGCACATAATATCCTGAGAATTCTCTCTGAGACAGGATTCCTGATGTCGTTCTTTGCTCAAAAGGCTGCAGTCAGTGTCTGGGGCTCTTTGAGGATATAGGAGATTTGGTTCTAATGCAGACATGGTCGCAGGAGATTGGGGTCACTACCCTGGGGTTTCATGTGCTGGTAGCCAGGTCTCTTTGGAAGCGTTTAGAGGCAGAGAGAGGCATTGAGACCTCTCTGGAAATTGCAATAGTTCTGCTGCTTCTGTGACCAAAACAGTAAATTATTCTCTACATTTGCTGCTAAGAATTACAACAAAACCAATTTGAAAAAATTGGGGGATGTAGTCATGCAATAGACCCGCTAACATTTGGGTACCACTTTGCCTAGACTAAGAATTGTGTTTAGCACTTTACAAGGATTTAATTCTCATGGTTATGTGGCAAGTTCACCTGTTGCCTCTGTTCTGTAAATGAGGAAATAGAGACTCTGTGAGTCCTGCTGGGCTGATTAGGTTCCTCCTGCGAGGACACTAGATCTGGAGTCGACATCTGGTCATCTCAGTCTTTCTGCCTTTTATCTTTGCGTCTCTCTTCTACAAACGCACACACGTGCGCACACACACACACTCACATATACACACATGCACACACATAAACACACATGCACACACATGTACACACTCACTCACATGTACACATTCACATATACACATTTACACTCATGCACACACACGTACACTCTCACACACACATGCACGCACACATACACTCACAAATACATTCACATATACACACTCACACACTCACATGCATACACACATGTACTCATACATGCACACACATGTACACACTCACATGCATACATACATGCACTCACACACGCACATGCATATACTCACACACTCACACACACTCACTCACACATGCACTCACATACTCACACACATACATGCATACACACACTCACGCCTGCAGGGACAATCACAAACCCGAGTGAAGTGGTTCAGCCATTGTAATCTCTGGAATTTCTGAGCTGCCATGATTTGGAATGCCTCTCTTTAGTCTATGATGACTTGAGTAGTGTTTCTCTTACTGCTCTGCTGTTAGGTACAGCTGATACCATGTAAGACTGCTTTTTTTTTTTTTTTCCTGCTCCATCTAGGTTGGATCCCTGAACACTTTCCTTGGTTCCTTCTTCCTCCAGGAAGAGCCCTTGTTGGACGCCCTGGGTTGAATTTCTTCATTTCTCATTCTTCACCATTGAGAGCTCACTTTTTCCAAATGGGTTAGCATTTCATCATGGTCCTGAGCACTTTCATTAGGTCTTTTGGTGATCAACATCACCCCTGCACTGGGATATAAATGAGAAAAGTTTAATTTTATTTTTGAAACTTACATACGTGCTCCCACACTCTCTAACTCTGGCTCAATGTGGGCAACGGTCTAAGGTAGAAAGACTAATTGTTTGCCACTCCCCTTTCTTCCTCGTTCCTGGAGTCTCTGGTCTGTTTGGAGGTTAATGTGCTCGTGCCCAGAGACGATTTGCAATGTCTGAGAGGTTTCTCAACCTTGGCACTAATTCACATCAGGAAATTAGTTGTTGTGGGGGAATGTCCTGTGCATTGTACAATGTTTAGAAACATCCCTGGCTTCTCCCCATTAGGTGTATACGGCATCAGGCTGGTAATGACAATCAAAAATGTCTCCAGGAGACAAACTCACCCCGGGCTGGCACCACTGACCGACCCTGCAAAACCTCATTTCTCTCCACCCTTGCAGTTAGGGTGGGTCACGTGATCCTCTTCTGGCCGAAGTAAGGAAATGTTTGCTGCAGAGGCTTCATGCATTATTTTACCCAGCAGAGTAAAGAGAAACTTGTAAATACATGGCTACTCTCGTGCTGCATTGACTATCAGCAGGAGATGCTTAGAACCTTGACAGCTGTATTGTGATCCCTAAGCCTCGAGAAGAAAACTAACATCCAGAGGAGAGTCTTGCAGGACCTGGGTCATTGATGAGGATATGTTACAGAAGCATCTCACCCAACCTGGAGCGGGCAACCTCACCTACTGTGAACCTTGTAGAAGAAGATTTAATGGGGCAAAGGAACCTTGCTTGAGGTCTTTCAGGGCTCACATTACCTGATTTCAAGACTTATTATAAAAATGATACTAGCCAAGAGAGTGTGTAAGAATAGACAGGCACATTCGTGAAGCAGAATAGGGAGTCTGGAAATAGACCCACGCAAATAGAGTTGGATATTTTTTAAACGAAGGCAATTAAATGGAGAAATAATAGTCTTTTCAACACACGGTACTGGAACTGTCACCAGCCTCTGAGTGGAAGTTTTTCTGAGTTCTTGGTGTTTGCTAAGGAAAGAGAGCAAGCAGGCTTAAAAAGAGCAGCTGTCTTGGGAGAAAGTGGTTCTAGTTCTTTTATTGTCTCACTAATTGAGGGAGGAATACTCAAGGCCAAGGGATTGGTTGTGACTAACAGTCTAGGTATTCATTCCTAAAATTATGTTCCTTCTCACTGTCATACTTCATATGCTTGTCTCAGAAATGTCATGGTGATTTCGAGGGTGGAGAACTTTTACAACCACGATGTAAACGATATAGTAATTTGCCAAAGTTCATGTAAGGAGGCAGAGATAGCTGACACACTGGTTGAAGCTGGGTTTTGCTTGCAGTTATCAGCCCCATTTGTTTAGGGGTTATTTACTTTAACATCTTCCTCTGTCCATCTCACCCCTCTCTCTTCATCTGACAGAACAGTTGGATGCACAAACACAAAATAATAATGATGGTGATTATTATAGCAGTAATAACAATCATGAACACTGACCTATACTTCAGACCTTATACAAAAATTAACTAAAAATCTAAAAATGGATTTTCGTAGACCTGAATGTAAAACACAAAACTATACAACTCCTAGCAGACAACATATAGGGAAATCTGGGTAACCTTGGGTTAAGTAAGAACTTTTTAAAAATGTGACACAGAACATAGGATACATGAGAGAAACGACTCAGTATCTTTCAACCAGTAAAAGGAAAAACAAACCGTGATAAAACTCATCAATGGCATATGACTTGAAAATGAGAAGGAACCAACTCTTGATCAATACAACAACATAGCTGCATCTTAGGTGAGTTTTGCTAAGCACAAGAAGCCAAACTCCAAAGGCTACATACTACATGATTCCATGGAATGACTTTAGTATGGAAAAGGCAAAACTATGGAACCTAAAACAAATTAGCGTTTTCCAGGGGTGATGGAGTAGGGAGACAGTGGAATACAGGGTTCAATATGGGGGAATTGTGAGGGTGATGGTGGCCGTAGTTAATAATCATGCATTGTATATTTAAAAATACTCTGTAAGTGGTGGATGAACAATTTTATGCATTTGCCCAAACCCACAAAACTGTATACTTCAAAGAACAAATCTTTATATAAATTTTTGCAAAAAGTCAACCAGGATGTGGGGAGAACCCAAAATGGAATGCAGCCTGTGACAAATGAATCAAACTTTGTTACAAATGAATAATAACCACACTAAAGGGCTCGGGGAAGCAAGGAGCTGACCGAAGTGACTTTGGGAAAGTTCCCAACTGGGTACTGTAAGGCTAAAGGCAACCAGAGCTGTACTCAGCACTGCTCTCTGAATTGTTTCCCCCCAGGGAGGGGTGAACCATTTTGAAACTACTTTCTATGTATACTTCGGTTGGACGAATAATAAGTAAATATGTTGTAGATAATGAGAAACAGGATTTTCATGGTTAGAAGAAGAAATTACATATGAGGAAGTGAAGAAAGCTAGAATAAACCCCGTAGAGCAAGTTTAGAGTCTGAGTTACCAGTATAAACTCAGGGCGTTAGATGCACCCATGTGCAGACAGATAAATACAAAATAAAGGGAGATAGGTGCATTCATGGGGGTTAGTACACACACAGACTGGACATTTCCTAGCTCGATAGATAGGTGCATTCATGGGGGTTAGTACACACACAGACTGGACATTTCCTAGCTTGATAGATAGGTGCATTCATGGGGGTTAGTACACACACAGACTGGACATTTCCTAGCTCGATCTTTTTGGAAGGCAAAAAAACACCCCGGTTTTCCGGGACACTCTTAGTGCTTCTTTAATAAAAGAAACCGAGGCTTCTTGGAGAAGTGATTGATTTTAGGGCTGAGACAGGAATAAACCAGGATAAACCTGAAGCATAGCGTGGTGCCAGGAAGTAGAGTTAGGCAGGAAGAACAAGTTCAAGTGATCTAGCATACAGCATGGTGACCATGGTTGATAATAATGCATTGTATATTTCACAACTGCTAAAAGACTAGATTTAAATTTTCTAACCGCAAGAAAAAGATAAGTAGGTGAGTGTGTAAATAGCTTGATTCATACATTCCTCAGTGCACACATAAATCAAAACCTTACTTTGTATCCAGGAAGTATATATACAATTATTATTTGTTGATGAAAACTTTTTAAAAAGGGAGTGCTCTTTATAGCAATGAATAGGCACATGCTAAAAGGGCATGGGTGCCAACCTGGAAAAGTTTCCAATTACCTACCCACTGGGAAAAATGCAAGTGACAAAGTAAATGATAATATGACTGCTATAACTTCAGCAATAAAATGGCCCTGAGTCTTACGGAGAAATAAATAATCAAATAAAAAGATGAGGTAGAAGGGTCAACTTTTCCTTATAGAAGAATTCCAATTAATATGTAGAAAGACAGTAGAAACTCACTGTCAGAACTCCACAGTGATAATCACTACAGGGAAGATTGACTGATAAATGTTAAAATTAGTGAGCAGAAGTTTAAAGAGAAATAGGATATTTGCACAGTCTTAAAATATCTCATCCCTAACAAGTTGGATGGAGGAAAATAATTGGAAAGAGAAAAATAATAACTGTATAGTAGACAAAGATGGCAGTCCACAACTACTCTAAAGACCAAGGTCAACATCACCGGTGGTAGGACGTCACTGCATGCCCACTGACACACATACAGGCCACTGTTACAGCATTCTTCCCAGGAACGTGTGACCCTCATCTACTCAAGGGAGAAGATCATAGAGTCCCAATCGGAGACTGTCACACAAAGGGACTAGCCAGCACGCTTCACCAGTTTCCAGGTCATCAAAGGCAAGAAAGACTAAGTTGCTTCCATAGATTAAAGGAGATTGGGTAGACACGAAAGTCAAACAAAATGTGGGATCCTGAGCTGAATCCCGAAATGGGAAAAGACATGAGGAGGAAAACTTGGGAAATCCAAATGAGGTCTGTAAGTTAGTTAGTAGTATTGCACTGCACTAATTTCTCATATTTGTCAGATGTACTGCAGTTACATAAGATGGGCACTTCAGAGGATGCTGAGTGAAGGGTATGTGGGAACTCTCTGTGTTATCCCTGCATTGCTTCTCAAATTTAAAATTGTTTCAGAATAAAGAGTTTGGTTTTCTTAAGCTACTGTTAGTTAACGTTTGTTGCTTGCAAAAGCATTCTGAAATAATACAAAGATCTATCATGGACTATGGCAGTGATAACAAAATTACCCAGATGGCATTGTTGGTGTTTAGGGTATAACGAGGAAAGTAGAAATTGTAGGGAATCTGATATGTGGGGACAGTCAACAAAAGCTCCCTGGATGAGGAATTCAAACTTTGCAGGGTCTTCTTTGTAATTTTCCCCATCTCTAAAGTTATGAGTCATTTATTTCAAGTAGGACCCACTTGTTTTACAGCCAACATCTACCACTAACTTTTTTTAAGAATGGATTGGAATCTATTATAAGAGGGAATGGTAATCAGTGGGATATAAAATGAAAACCAATCTATAGTTTCCAAAGAGCCCAGGGAAGCTGCCAAAATTAAAGTTGGCAGAAAACAGTTTACTAAATCTCTAAAGAAGAAAAAAAATGGCTATATTACAAGCCCCATAAATATTCCAAGAATGGTAGGTAAAGTGTGTTTAATACTGATGAACAAAGTTTTAGCATGTATTGGAAAACAGTTTCTAATATGAAATTACCGACGACTGGAAGTTATCTGCAAAATTTTATACCTAAGTACTTGCAGACGTAATTTATTTTTCTGACAGCACCGCCTCTGTAATGAAAGTTGCTTTTAATAAAACATGAACACAGTTAGGTTTTACCAATTAGGTTCAGAGGAATTGTAATCAGTCTGATTCAAGATGATATGTAGCTCCTTAAATTCAGCGCTGACCCATAGAACTGCTTCAGGATTTCTAGTGCGCTAGTGAAAGGTGAACTGAAGCTCTGACTGCCCAGGCAGAAAGGAGGTGACCCCAGCTAACTCAGGACATACCTCCCCAGGGGATGACCGTGGTGGATGCTACAGAAAGCCACATGTTCTGGGTTGAGTGGTAACACTTGACTCTAACAGACATGAGAATATGCCTGTTCTCAATTTCATTTTATTCATGAAAACAGGAGCAAACATCAAATATGTACACACAATAATAGCCACATACTAATTATTATTTATAAATCAATCATGCAGGAGATAAACCCGGTTCCTACTGTGTTAGCTCACTTCTTAGTGCTATGCAGGGATTTAAAGATATATAAAAACAAGTCCTAATAGCCTACTATCCAAAAAAAAAAAAAAACACAGTGCAGTTTTCTGGTGTTGGATGGGAACCTCTGTCGTTTGAATTTTTTGTTTGGGTTGCTGAAATTGTATGTACAACAAATATTTATTGAGTTCCTATTATTTGCAAAACAGAGAGAGCAAAGTCATGGAAATATTATTGGGCTCTACCAGAAGACTTGTCTTCCACCAGTTGTTGTGGTTTTCACATTTAAAAACAATCAGTGTTTTCTGCTTAGAAGACAATGCAGAAGAAAACGTGGGTAATCTTGGGTTAAGTAAGGACTTTTTACCATATGACACAGAAACATTAGTGTCATATCTTAAAAACACACGATACCCGAGAGAAACGACTCAGCACCCTTCCCCTGGCAAATGGATAAACAAAACATGTCAAATTATTGGAATGTGGGAAAGACACAGCTGAATGGATTTAAGGGGAGTATTTTTTTTATGTTTTTTTGAGACAGAGCCTCAAGCTGTCACCCTGGAGAGAGTGCCGTGGCATCATAGCTCACAGCAACCTGCAATTCCTGGGCTCAAGCGAGTTTCCTGCCTCCACCTCCCAAGTAGCTGGGGCCATAGGCGCCCACCACAATGCCTGGCCATTTTTTGGTTGCAGCCGTCATTGTTGTTTGGCAGCCCGGGCTGGATTCGAACCCTCCAGCTCAGGTGTACGTGGCTGGTGCCTTAGCCGGTTGAGCCACAGGCACCGAGCCATTAAGGGGAGTCTTTTTAAACTTTGCCCTATGCAACTGTTTTGCTGAGTAGTAGGGATAAAAGAGAGCGCCCCTGTCTTTTGGAATCTTACAGGTTTGTTGGGAAGGATGGCTGTTTCCTGCTAGGTCACATATTAAAGGATTTCAGAGGTGTCATCTCATGCCAGTCCTGCAAGGATGAGGCCTGCCATGACGCAGACACTCAGCAACTACTTAGCTGCCGTCGAGATAAGGCTGTTTTGCTCCAAAGCTCACCCTGCTTCATCCTGAGAACGACCTACACAGCTTCCTCACCAAGCCGCTTAACAACCGAAGAGTAAGAGACGCTCTGCATGAACCAGGCAGACACCAACGCGGCAGGAGCGTCGAGGAATCGGCTCCCAGAGCCGCGGTTCAGGGCACGCTTGGTCAGCTCTTCCTTCCAGGCGCTGGCCTACAGGGAAAGTATTTCCTCGGTACCTGCAGCTGGGTCTGCAGACAGGAACTGAAACACGCCTAAGGCGGGGTGATTCATTCATTCCCAGCTGAGTTTCTTCTTTCCTGTTCCCCGGGGGCACTTCCAGGCTCGGGCCCTGAAACGGAAGTCCTCCTGTGAAATAGACACGCACAGGCAGCTCCCGGGCTATTTTTGTGTCAGCGGGCTCGCCACCACCCACTGTCAAAACTTTCTCCTCCTCTCAAGTCACTGGAATTCCAAAGCAGAGGAATGAAGGGGTGTTTCGCTCCTTGATAGTGGCTCCAACTCCTGGTTGAGATAATGGGACAGACGGTGGAGACTGAAGGATTCCCGGCTAAGCCCGAGCCTGCGGCAGTCCAGACATTTACCGTCTCCTAGGCTGTTTGGCTGAAGCATCTTCAACTCTCCTAGTGTTGGAATTAAGGCTTTTTCTAACATGAAAGGCATTTTTTGTTGAATTTACTTAGGTTTGAAGTTATAGTTCTTGCTCAGTGGCTTCAGAGGGATGTGTCTGAATAACAAGAGACAATGGATTTTAAAGTTATTCAAAATGACATGAACAGAAACAGAACTAGGAGCTGGGTCACACCTGTAATCCCAGCACTCTGGGAGGCTGAGGTGGGAGGAGCCTTGAGCTCAGGAGTTAGAGACCAGCTGAAGCAAAAGTGAGACCCTGTTTTTTACTAAAAATAGGAAAACTAGCCAGGTGTCATGCAGGTGCCTGTAGTCCCAGCTCTTGGAAGGCTGAGGCAAGAGATCACTTGAGCCCATGAACTTGAGGTTCCTGTGAGCTAGGACACCACGGCACGCTACCCAGGACAGCAGAGTAAGATTCTGGACAGAGAGAGAGAGAGAGACAGAACGAGAGAGACACACACAGGAGAGAAGCAAGTTTGAAAGTTCTGATGTTTTATACACTGTAGGGATTAAAGTATCACTTATCTTAATTAAAGGATATTTTGGAACTCCCTTACCTTTCACACCTGAGGCAAGGGCCCAAATAGCCTCAACCTAGCTCTGGCTCTGCATCCGCCACCCAACTAGGGACCTGTGGACTTTGAAGACATCTGTGGGTCTCTTCAGGAGTCAGCCCAAAGGCACCTTGTTGGTGAAGGATAGTGGCTCCCTCTGCTCCTCAAAACGTTGGTAAAACTCCTGCCTGCCCTGGGAGCAGAGACAAACTATGCAATGCAGGCTTTGTGCACGAAGCTGGTGAAGCTGCCCTTCTCAGACTCCGGCGTGGGTACCAACCACGAACGACCTGGCCAAACCACGTAGATTCTCACGGAGAAAGTCCAAGGGGAAGCTTCAGATTCTGCATTTCTAGCAAGTTTTCAGGTGATGCTGCGGCTGCTGGTACCTGGTCCGCCTTTGAGGAGCAAAGGTCTACAGACTGGCAGATCATTAGCTGAGTACGTTCACAAATATGGTTTGTTTGGACCCAGAAATTTTTTGCTTTAATTGGCCACATTTTCATTAAATTTTTAATTTTCATTTAAAAAGCCCCCAAATATCAGCAACCTAGGATCAGCATTCTTCACATGGTAACAGAAGGCCAGAGAAGGCCAGCAGCTGCCACCCACGGTCCTCACCACCCACGGCCCAGTGGACACCTGAACCTTTCCACTTCATTTGCTGCAGGCCTGGACTCTGTGGGCCTTTGAATTTGCAACCTCCACCTACTGTTTCGTTTGTCAATATCATCCACTGGTATTTACCCAAATCAGAAACTGGTATACTGTTATTTCTTGACTCTTATTCTTAAGCTATTGATCTATGTATTTTTATTGGCATTCTTTACAACTTACAACATATTCAAAAGCGAAGTTTAAAATGAGCCTTGTGAGCAAGAGGCAGTAAAATTAACTCTTTAAAAGGCTCAGACCTTAATGACTCTGGGATCCTGAAACCATTGGAAATTTTTATGTGTGATTAAGTAGAAGGCTAAAGAATTAATAGAACAAGCCCCATCTACCCATGTGTGTTTAAATTTGGCCAGGGTCTATGGTAGCATCTGGAGCAGAAAACATGGGATTATTATTTAGATTTGCTGCCTAAATATAAAAATCGTACTCAAGCCATATGATTGGAAGGGTAATTAACCAAGTAGGTGACTTTTTGGACACAGAGGTTTCAACTGCCCGAGGTTTCCTTAATCCTGGGCCGTATCTAATTGTTCCTGAGATGGTGACAATACCGTCCTCCCCATGGGGTCCCATCCATTCCCTCATCTGACCCCCCTGGCCACTGCTCTGATACTGTCTCTCACAAGGCCGTCTTAGATGCCTTCCTGACGTCTACTACTGTTCTTCTGCAAGTGGTCATTTTCCCCTCCGTAGAAGTTAGAAGAGCAAATTTGCCAAGTTCCTCTCTCCTGGGCACGCTTCAGTGCCTGTCCACCAGCAATAAGAGAAAATCTAAACTCTTTCGTTGCCATGCAAAGCGGTACCCTCTCCCATCTGGCCACCAAGCTATTTCTCTCTCCCATTCCACAAAACGCCCTGACCCCGTGATCCACCCTTGCTCTCGGGTCTAAGCTTTGGAGCCTTCCTTGCGTAGCAAACCTTTTTGCTTCGCACACACTCTAGGCACGTTAATCATCCAGTGAAGGGTTCTAGCACAGCACTCGTCACGATACTTTGCCCTGTATAATGTATACTTTTTTGCCCAAAGTTTTGAGGGAAAAAATAACGAGGCACATTATACGTGGGTCGTACTGTTTATTCCTGGTATCATAAAATTTCTGGTACCATACTATGTTAAAAAAAAAAAAAACACTAAAATTCCTGTGTAATACAAAAATCAACTACCGAAATATAAACAAACATTTGAATTAAAAAAATTAGAATGGAAGATTTCTTTCCTGAAAGTTTGAGCCAAAATGTCATTGTGCATTATATACAGGAGCATATTATTACGTGGCAGAATCCAATATTTATAGTGGGGCTTCATGTTATATGAGCAGTAAGCTCTGATACCAAAGTGTAGGGCAAAACTCAAGTACAGGGAAAATTACCTTGGGGATTCTTTTTATCACCCAAAAAATAGTGTGTATATGGTTTGGTATATAAACAAAAGCAATAGTTCTCCATGTGGAAAAAGAGTTATTTCTTTAGCTGATTACTGGTTGAAGCAGTTGACATTTATTTAGGAATTCTAGAAGAATTTCACTTTTGTTGGGCTTCAGTTTTCCTAGTTGTGGAATGAGGAAATTAAACTCAATAATCTTAAAACTTCAATTTTCAGGTGTGGTGGCTCACGCTTGTAATCTCAGCTCTCCGGGAGGCCAAGGCAGTGGATCACCTGAGTTCATGAGTTCGAGACCAGCCTGAGCTAGAACAAGATCCCATTTCTAAAAATAGCCAGGCATTGTGGTGGGTGCTTGTAATCCTAGTTACTCTGGAGGATGAGGCAAGAGAATCACTTGAGCCCAAAAGTTTGAGGTTGCTGTGAGCTATGATGCTACAGCACTCTACCAAGAGCGACAAAGTGAAACTCTTTCTCAAAAAAATAAACAAAAAAAGGTTGTACAAATGTAGCCAGGTGTGGTAGCTCACGCTTGTAATCCTAGCACTCTGGGAGGCCGAAGCGGGTAGATTGCCTAAACTCAGGAGTTCCAGACCAGCCTGAGCAACAGTGAGGTCTCCTTTCTAAAAAATAGCCAGGTGTTGGGCGAGCGCCTGTAGACCCAGCTACTTGGGAGGCTGAAGTCAGAGGATCACTTGAGCCCAAGAGTCTGGGGTTGCTGTGAGCTGTGACAGCACAGCACTCTACTGAGGATGACAAAGTGAGACTCTGTCTCAGAAAAAATTAATTCTCTTTAATTAAGAGAATTAATTAAGGTTAATTAAGGTTTCTAGACTGAGAGTCAAATACAAGAGCCAGCCAGGACAGAAGATATGCAGGTGCTCTGCCCGGGGGGGCTAGGCTCTTGGAAGACTTACAAAAATATTTAAGTGGAACAGGATGGAGACATTTTTGTGCAGTGGAACAGAAGGGACTCAGGACTTGTAGGCTTGTAGGCAGCTACACTAGGAGGTTCTGTTCTCCAAGAGGACAGCAAACCACAGCATTTGAGCTATTCTTAGATGTACGCCGGAGAAGAGTGCAGTGGGAACACAAGCTTTTAGAATGTGGTGATTCCCAAAAGGAACAGGGTGGTAGCAGAAGCCTGGGTGCTGCAAGGAGGCTCCCTCCACACTCCTCTGGGGCTTCATGAGTTGCTGATGGAGGCTGTCAGGGCTGGGGGGGATTGAGGAGCCTGGCACACAGGCTGCAGTGTGGCATAGGCAACTGGGTTTAAGAGATAATTCAGAAACACTCCTCTTAAAATAATTATGCCAGAAAAATTGCAAAGAATTAAAGAAGGAACAGGTGCTTATCCAGAAACTGAGTGATTCATATCAATCCCAGACATCCCCCACCCCTTTCTGAAAAATGCTTTTGAAACTGTAAGGCCTGGAGGGAGGGGAGGATCTCAAGTCCAGAGCTGTGACTTTCTCTCATCCTGATGAATAGATTTTCCCAGAGTAGTGAGTTTCAATTCCCTCTAGACAGTGTCCGAAGGGCTCTTCTGTTGGTGAGAAACTAGAGCTAGAGGAAACTCATTTTGACTCCTTTTCCCCCAGAATTGTTACGACAGTTTCCATTTGTGAACTGTGGTTACTTTTGTTTCAGGCGGTATGCAACTCTTTCTATTTCTAGTATAGTTGTTTGGTTTTTGTGCGTTCTTTGTTTTGTCCATTTGTTTGTTTCTCCTTATTACATGGGCATCTGCGCTCTGTATTAGCTTTTCTTACTGAGAACAACTTTTTAACTTCGAGCTCTGTAGAACGGTCGTTGAAGCAATGCATCTGACACAATCTATGCTCCCCTGTGCTTATTACTCTGGGGAACTTAATCATGTGAGCAATAAGCAAACAAATCAGAGGTTATAGCATTTTTATACCTGAATAGAACCGTCAAGATTATCTAACGCAATTCTCATCTTGCAGAAGTGTCTGAAATTGATCAGGTTTCGGGTTTGTCCTTAAAACCATGTCATGACCGAAACAGGACCAATCCTCGTCACGCTTCCCTCCCCACAATCTGGGTCTGAGTCTGTTTTTGCTAGATCTTAAACCACGCCGGACTAATGCTATATTCCTGATCTTGTGCAGAGCCCGAGGGTCCCAGCTTTAATTTCCACAGGTGCCAAGAAGACAATGTAAAATGGGGAAGTGGCTGATGCATGATGTATTTTTGTAACTCATCCATTCTGTGACACATTAAACAGGCAGGATTAAGCTTCATTCTCCTCTATCCCCAACAGCTTTCCCCCACTTTTTCTTGAATATTTATTGTACTAGACCTATCTTGTATTTTTCCAGTTTTTTTTTTTGATAGAAACTTGAATATAGAAACATTTTTTTTTTAATTAAAAGAAGGAAAACAGACTAGCAACATGATCAGTGGCACTTGTCCCCAGGTTCTGGGTCTGGGATTGCCTGGGGATGGTACAGACAGCAGCACATTGCAGAGGGCCCCAAAGTTCTGCTGTGTTCATATGACGGTGTGAACCCAGACATTCCAATTTTTCAAAAGAAGTTGGAAATCTGTATTTTTGGGTAAAATCTGTTGAATTCTAAAATGCCGGTCATCTGTTTTTTAGAATGACATGAGAGCAACAAAACACACCGATCTGAGAAGGGCAAGATGGTCAGAGAAAGAACAGCAAAGAGAAAGCACAGCCACCACCAGGAGGTGGTTCAGATCCCCAGCCCACTGCTGCTGGGCTTGTGCTCTATTGCAGACAAATAAAGTCACCTTCTTTTTCAAGTTGGTGTCCCGAGGAAAAGACTCTGAAACTCTGAGATTTGTGTGTGGAAGACATACCAGGCCGATTCACCAGGGCTGCTCTCAGAAGCAGTGTCTACGAGGGCTTAGTGAAGCAGAATGAAACAGAAAGAGTTTAGCCTCATCAAAATGAGGTCAGAGACCTTAGCTGACCCCCAGGGAGCCCTGGAGCTGGGATGGCCTTTCAGAAGTGTCCTGAAGTGAGCAAGGGGGCCAAACCTTTGTATCCCTACAGCTGCCCATCATGGGATTCAGGCTACGCCTAGGAGAAGAAGCAGTGCCCATCCAATTCCGGGAGGGATGGAAATGTGAGCAGTCAACATTTTCAGCAGAAAAGGAATGAGGGCCTTGGTCTTGAAAAGGGAGACAGCTCTGTGGGGCCCCCTCAGCATTCACTCCAACTTCTGAGCCTCAGTTTCCCATGTGGTATAACAGGGATATAAATACATATCTTCCTTAGATGTTATAAAGCTAAGGTAAGATCCTATATGCGAAATGACCAGAACAATACTGGGTACACATTCCACATGCAATCAAATATTATTGCAATGGATATGAGCATGAAATCATTGGAAAGCAAGGGACAGGAACAGTGGAAGCAAAGGAGTGGAAGTAGGAGCAGGTTTGACATGTTTGGGGTATTAAGAAAAGTAAAGAGAGTGACTTTGCCTTTAACATAAGTGGTCACTGAATGTGTAGCATGGATTAAATAGTCTGAGGCCTGGCTGTAGAGATTCTTCAAATTTAAGTAAGGGAATCAGGACTTGTGCAGTAGGCAGTGAGGGTCAGAGATAGACACAACTGCTCAAGTCTTTGCCCAGATTCAGCATGCTTTCCTGTGATGGCAGAAGAAGACCATGGGCAGCCAGCTTCCCTGCCTCTGTGCTTAGTGAGAAACTAACTGCAAGCAACTTAGGGTAGACATAAAGAAAGACTTACTTAAAATGGACCATAGAGAGATGGTGACACTCAGGATGAGATCTTGATGACCTTAGACCTATATAGTGACCCGGAATCTGCTTTTTTATCCAGTGAGGTGGAGAAGCAACTTGAAACTCTGGACATGTGAACAGGAATCTCTTGTGATAAACCTGCTTGCCCCAGGGAGATGGCCGTACTTCACTGTATCCCCAACTCTGTGGGGCAGAGTTGCTGTTCGCAGCAAAAAGCATGAAGTTCAAGTCGAAGCAGAGTAGCTCAGGGCAGCTTGTTCTGTGAAAAGTGCTGAGTATCACACATCAGAGGCTATCAGCTTAAAGTAAGGCCAGGAAACCACAGTCAGCTGGCAGCCAGCAAATAAAGGTGCGGTTTACTATCGCTGCCCTGTGACAAAAAGGCACTGGGTACTGCTCAGAGCCAGCAGGGCCACCGGCGGGATGGGCTGTACCCTCAGATATTTCCTTGCAGAAAGCTCAGGTCAGAGTTATACATGAGCAGGAGATTGCACACATAACTCATTTACATACACGTACAATTGGATGAGATTTTTCTAATCTCTCAGCTGCAGAAGTTTTTTCCTTTTTTTTCTCGTGCCTCTTTGAAAATGTCACTTTTCTTTTTCTTTCTTTCTTTTTTTTTTTTTTTGAGACAGAGTCTCACTATGTCACTCTCAGTACAGTGCATTGGCGTCACAGCTCACAGCAACCTCTAACTCTTGGGCTTAAGTGATTCTCTTGCCTCAGCCTCCCAAGTAGCTGGGACTACAGGTGCCTGCCACAATGTCCAGCAATTTTTGTTGTTGTTGTTGCAATTGTCTTTGCTATTTTGCAGGCCCGGGCCAGGTTTGAACCCGCCTGCCTTGGTGTATATGGCTAGCACCCTAACCACTGAGCTACGGGCACTGAGCCAAAAAATGTCACTTTTGATCTAGAATTAAAAAATCATTGGCTTCAACAAGTTGGACTACTTGGGCCTCAAGGACCATTTTTAAATGTCTGTTGAAAATATTTCCTTTGCAAAACCCAAAGAGAACTCTTTCTGCAGGTTCTCACCCCTTTGAGCAGCCCCATCCCCTCACAATGAAGAAATAATCCTTTATGACGTTTATTATGAAATGGGGACTGGCTTGAATTCTCTTTCTGTAGGTACTTCCATTTCTCTGGAATAGTCAATCTAATTAGCTGAGATTACTGGTCAAGATTCATGTTGATTGCCAGGGCAATCTTAATAGTATTTTCTATTATTTTTTTAAATTTTTTTATTATTATTTTTTATTACCTTTTTATTATTTTTTAAATTTTTTAATAGTTTTTTTTTTAAAAATACTTATACTCTCTAACAAAATCCCTACTGACTATTTGGCTACTTAATATATTTATTTGAATAAATTTAGAAAATATAGATGAGAAAATTTCTAAACTCATCACCTAGAAATTGCTAGGGGTGGTATTTCAAATTAGTGTAGATGCATCTAGAAATTTAGCAAAAGCTAACTTTTGGTGTGGAATGACATTTCCTCTTAAAAGTCTTTCTCTGTGTGTGTATGTGTTAAGTGGACATAATGATGTTTGCGCTGTCTTGTGGCCCAGCAAACACAAACCAGGGTATTATCTGTTTATCATGGTTGTGAAAATTTGAGCACGGGTCAGAGACTGAGCATTGGAAACAGTGAGCCATTTCTTTGACAAGTGTTAACCGGCATTGCCAGCCAGGGACACAGAAGCAAATGTTTCCACTCACTTCACCGGATAGCCTGGAAAGATAACTCTGCATCAGGTAGTTACTTAAGTGGAACTGCTGGTGTAGAGTTACCGGAGTCTTTTCCTTTTAGTGCCCAAGGGCAAAGAGCACTGTTAATGACGCCTACACCGGAAAGCAGGTTAAGAGGCTTGACACCAAACTGTTGGCGGCATTTCAGTTTAACACTTGGCGTCCTCTGACTCAATGCCTAGATGCCAGTTCACGCTTTGTAGCTTTACAGAAAACTGAAATTTAGATGTCTGTAGGCGGGAGGAGTGGAATTGATGAATCATCTGTAGGAAAAAAAAATGAAATACATCTTTGTTTCTTTGAACTCAATAATACCCAGTGCCTGATATGTGACTGTGTTAATTACAGAGATTTCAAAATGAAACCACAGCTTGCAGAGGGCAAGCGTGTTTTAACTCAGCATATTAACAATACCTTTAGAGTAGGTGCTACAATCTCCCGAACAAAGGGATGTTTATGGAATTGAGCGACAACAACACAGAAGCCAAATCTTAAGGGGCATAATTAGAAAATGGGTCGTGTGATTCCCATGATCGAATTCTGTTCCTTTATTCAGAGGACGCCATTTTCCCATGGGGGCTGAAACCCAGCCTCTAAAACAATTTTTTTCCCCTAAAATGCATGCTTAATTTTGGATAGAAATAAAGAGAACCTTAATTTTGTCCTTTTCTACAATTAAGCTCATGTGTTATTTTAAATAGTGAGTGAATCACACCACATTCTTTATAGATGCAGGATGATGTGATGGTTAAAAGGTTGGGTTTGAGAATTGTACTTCTCATCTGCTTTTTTATTTGAAAAATAGGAGTGATAATTCCTCCCTAAGGATTCAATGAGATAGTACACAGAGGCTATTTAGTCTAGTACTCACAATATAGCAAGTGTCCAGCAAATGTTGGCATTCCAAATATTATTCCAAATATTTGTCAGGTATACACGAGTGAAAGGCTCAGAGAGTTATAGCAGAAAAAGGGCAAAATTTCTCTGTTTGCCTACATTTCTATGCAGGAGAATCTGAAAGGACTCTTAAGTTTTTTGCAGTAACGAAAGATCATCTGATCCAATTCATCATTTTATATTGTAAGAAACAAAGGTCCAGAGAAAGGAAGGCACTTACTCAAAATCAGACTGAATTAACAGAAAAAAGAGAACTAGGCCCCAAATCCTGATAAGGACAATACTCTTTCATCATATTATTGACCATGTTTGCACATGGAACTATGTTGAGCCGGGAAGGTATACCTGTGTTTTGTCGGTTAAAGGGAATATTGAATCTAGTTTATTTTGGCTGGTAACTGGGGTGAGTGTTAATATTGTATATTTTATCAAAGATGATCATTGTCTTAAAAGTTTCTTTGTACATGGACTAGAGTTCAAATTATTTATGAGTTTGGGGGTACGTAGTGTCTGTCTGTAACTCAAGTGGAGCTTACACATTGGGAGTAATGGTAATCCTTCACGTGATGATGTAAATATGACTTGTCATATGTTAAAACATCTGTCCTAAAATTCTGATGTCTTGACTCTTAGGGGTAGAGGTAAAATCTCAGTAAGAAGTTCATGATACAATGCTGATAGATAGGATATGAGTAGCAATGAATCTTCCATGGAATTTTTGTTAACTCTGCTTGCCATGACCAACACGAGCCAAGAAATTAAGGACGAAAAACAGGAATATTTGTCAGCAACACAGGAGGAGGTTTCTAAATTGGGTGCTTTTCCAGAGAAGTAGATCCAGGGAACAGAATTAGGACATCAGACACCTGACAATTTCACTGAACTTGGTGGGTGGTAACTACCAGGACAAGAGGAATATGGAGGTCCCACAATCACTGACTATGAAAGACTTAAAGCCTAGTATCCATTGTTGTCCTGATCCCCATAACACGCTTGTTAGTTTGTAACAACACAGAAGCAGTTTCGGAAATCCCATTATAGTTAACATAAATTGCCAAAAGTCTGATATTTAGGAAAAAGATCACAAGCAAATCAAAGCCATCTCTAAAGTCTCATTGCATTTAATTAAGAACTATCTAACTACAAGCAACAAAAAACCTATCCATCAAAAGCTTAATATCTCAAGAAATTCATATGTGTCATCCAGATGTGTCTGGAATTCTCTTGAGCTTTCTGTTGGGGTCCCAGGGCTACAATGGCTCCAGTCATCGAAGTTGCCTTCACATAGAGGAATGAGGAAAGGCGGAAAGTGCTGTCCCCCCAAGCCTCTCTGTCTCTCTATCCTGGAAGAAGAAGAGCTTTCCCTGAAAAGCTAGACTTTTCCTTCTGTGGGTTCTCTTCCAGCTGAAAGAGAGTGTCTGCCAAGGAAAAACAAGATAGTTGTAAGGATTTGGAATAATCATGCTTCCTTCCCTGGAGCTGAACCTCAAAAAAAAAATATATCAGGGTGTGTAGCCAAGAAAAAAAAGTCTACCAAATAAAGGGAGACAATATTTTCTTTTGCAGCCCTGGGTCAGAGGAAGACTGGATTACTTTGGGAGTCATTAAGCAGGGTGGTTATAGACAGAGGAAGAAAACGATATTCTTGCAGGTTAACTGCCCATGATGACAGGTAACTTCTATCTGACCAAAATGACAAATTTTCTCCTGTAGGACAAACAAAATCCAGCCAGCTTTCCTGTTCTCTCCTTGCCTACAGTGTCTCAGAAGGTGGGTTAAGTTTCACGACGCCCTTGTTGTAAAATGCGTTGGTGAGCAGTCATGGTGATGACCGCCCCGGAAATTAACCTGTGACTTACAACCCCATGTGCTTTTATTCTGTTGAACACGTTGCCAAATCCTGAACGATGGATTTGGGTTTAGGGGAGAGACCAGAGCTCCTAGTGCTCTTGAGTTTGGCCAAAGTTGTTTTTCTTCTGAAGATCTGACCCATGGTTTCAGAGTAGGCGCTCTTTGTGTGACTGCACTTAAAAAATAACCTTATATTTATCTTAGTAACATTCTAATTATTAAAAATTGACCAACAAAAAGAAAAAGTACTCAGAAAAAACTGTTATTTTACCATTTTTTCATTTATTTCTAGAACCCTGTATTCCTGTATAGATGTATTTTAAAATGGGCTCAAACTATGTTCCATAAAGTTTTTTAAAATTCTGAATTACTATTGAATACCTTGTTATGTAATCATCTTGGTTTACTTAAATATTCCTAGAAAACTTGACATTTAAAAGATGCTTATAATATCTTTCTTTAAAATTTTGCCAGTTTAAAAAATCCACTTTTCCATTTTGCGGCATATTGGTGCTTTCTCTGAGTTTCACTCTTGTAAGTTACACCACAGCGAATGTCTTTACACACCAATTTCAACGACCTATTTCATTATTTCTTTAGAATAATTCATAGCAGTGGAGTTATAGGGTTAAAGGGCATGAACTTTTTTGGTATAATTTCAAGCAAGAATATACATATAACAAACTGGTTTCCCCCTCTTTTAAATTCAGGCATAATTAATATACAGCAAAACTCACAGTTCTCCTGCAGTGCAATGAATATTTACATATGTATCTGTCAGTTACAGAACATTGCTCTGAACATTTTGAAGTCTGAGCATTGATTACATATTACAAATTGCTTTCCAGGAAGGTCGTTACAATTCATGTTTCTTCTAACAAGATATGTCACCGTTGCTGTCATTTAAAGCTTGTCAACATTGACTCCTAACACTTTAAAATATCCGACAATTTGGTGGGCAAAAAAATTAATTGCGTGCCATTGTTTTCCTTAGCTATTTGTATTTTTAGTGTGAATTATCTTTTACTGCTGAAAAGTGGTATGGAGTGGTATCGCAGCTTTGTAAGAGTTCTTTAAATCAGTGCTCTTAACCCCTTGGCAATGTGTTACTTACCTTTTAATTTTATTTTTATTGTTTATTAACCAAAAATTAAAAAAAAAAACAAAGAAAAACTTCAGACATACTTGTTCTCAGATAAATTAGTCTTTTCTTTAATGATTTCTTTGATGGCTTCTTTGCTCAGGAATTCCTTGCCTATTTTGAAAGAATTTAAATAATCACCTGCATTTCTTTCAAGAAAAGAAAAGCATACAGATGATTATTTCAATGATCTCTGGATCATTTTTTGAACCTAGTATTTAGTTTTAGACTCTTTAATTCACCTGCAATTTATTTTATTGATGGTTCCGAAGGGGGTACCCCTGTCCTGCAGGCTGCTTGTCATCACACACTGAAAATTTACATATTCTAAGGTCTATTTCCAGGTTTTCTCTTTTGTTCCTTTAAAGTTGCTTATTTAAATTATTTTAGATTTTTAATGCATTTCAATGTTTTGGAGGGCAATTCCCTTCTCATTGGTCTTATATTTCATATTTTTCTCCACTAGTCTTGGTCATTTATTCTTTTTTTTTTTTTTTTAAGCCAGAGTATTACTCTGTTGCCCATAATAGAGTACCCTGGTGTCAGCCTAGTTCACAGCAACCTCAAATTCCTAGGCTTGATTGATGCCCCTGCCTGTACAGGTACCTACCCCCGTGCTCAGCTAATTTTTCTTTTTCTCTTTCTTTTTCTCTTTCTTTCTTTCTTCCTTCCTTCCTTCCTTCCTTCCTTCCTTCCTTCCTTCCTTCCTTCCTTCCTTCCTTCCTTCCTTTTTTTTTTTTTAGGAGAGACAGGGATCTCCCTCTTGCTCTGTCTGGTCTCAAACTCCTAAGCTCAAGTGATCCTCTTGCCTTGGCCTCCCAGAGCCATTTATTCTTCTAGATTAAAAACCATTATTTCTTTTTCCAAAACTCTGCTTTGTAATTAACCTATAACACTGCTTCCTCGCAATCAGATACATCGGTCAGTTTCACATGCCCCTGGGGCAGACCCCTTGCTGACACCTTGTGGTCCCTCCTTCCAGCCTTTGCTGCACTAGCTCTGGCTAATTAACTGTAAGCAGAAGTGACCTGAGTGACTTCCCGGACAAGTTCCAACCTGGAGAGGTCTCTCTGCCATTTGCAGTGACCTTGGCAGTCAGTGTTGAGATGATGGCGTATCCACAGAAGAAGCGCTGGATCCAGAGTTGGGGCTAACTCACGGCAGGCTGTGCCTAAGAGAAGATAAACACACTTCATGAGCCACTGACAGTGAAGGTCTATTTGTAATCGCATCACTAACTCCCTCATACATACTCATCTCTTATCCTACTCTGCTTAGGGACCATGTTGGACTCCTGTCTTTTTTTTTTTCTTTTTGCAGTTTTTGGTGGGGCTGGGTTTGAACTCGCCACCTCCGGTATATTGGGTTGGCGCCCTACTCCTTGAGCCACAGGCACCACCCTGGACTCCTGTCTTATTTGGCTCCTGCTTCCACTCCATCACCAGGTCTTGTACCTTAACCTTTAACATTCACCCTAACTCTGTGTAATTCTCACCACTTACATTGACACAACCATAGCTGGTGGATTTGAAACTAGGGTTTCTGTGTCTGTAGTTACATGACAGTTTTCTCAGGGATATGACCAACAATTAATTTGAGATAATGAATTTCCAGATCATCAGCCTTCCCTTCTCCCTCCCTAGCAGGTCTACCCGAGAAGGATTCGAGGTCATTGCCAGCCCAGTGCCCTTCTCCTCTCACACCTTTGCTTTCCATCTCTCCAGACAGAAAACCTTTCCCAGCATCCACTCCTGAGGTGGCCGTTGGACCTCGGTTAGCAGTGGACAACTCCTGGGGCTCCTGGGTAAAGGGAGTAAAAAGAAATGCATCTGGCTTGTGGAAACAACCCAGTGCCCATCCACCCACGAATGGACTGGGAAACTGTGGTGTACAAATACCATGCAATTCAGGAATAAAAAGATGGAGACTTTATGCCCTTTGTATTTACCTGGATGGAGTTGAAGAACATTCTCCTCAGTAAAATGCATCAAGAATGGAAAAAGAAGCATCCCATGTGTGCAATACTAATTTGAAACCAGTAGATGAAAAACCACAGGCCCACCAGAAAGAAAATTAATTTCGAGAAGGCTGAGAGGGGGTTTGGTAAGCTCCTACTTAATGGCTGCACCTGCTGGGAAGGACTCAACTACAACTTGAACTTTACCTAACAAATGCAAACAATGTAACCTAACTGTACGTATCCTTATATTAATCTGAAATCGAAAAAAACAAAGAAATACATAAAGACTTAGAAACATGGTGTACCCTGAACTCAACACCCTGAACGGATACACCAGTAGTGCATATTTGGGAGATAGATTAACTTGTCATATTTTGGCATATAACTTAGAAGGGGTTCAAAATACTGGCATATCTTGCCTTGAAAATATCTCTTTTCATTTCTGTGTCCATATTTCTGTGAATAAGTTTTCTTGGTAGCACCTGTGAGCAGAGAGAGGGAAGGAGGAAGGGGGCTGGTGGTTTCTGTGTGTGACACACATTTGGGAGGCAAGACACAATTATAAGAGGGACTTTACCTAACAAATGCAATCAGTATAACCTGGTTTCTTGTACCCTCAATGATTCCCCAACAACAAAAACAGAATAGAAAAAGAAAAATCGGGATATAATTACTACTAAGCCCCGGCTTATTCTGGCAGTAAGTAAAAACCATTCAAGGGGGAAAAAAGCCCCATAAACCTCCTGAAAAGATGCATTTCTAATAAAGCTATTTTTTATGTCTGATCATATTCAGTAGCATCTGTAATGTGTTTATATTATTTTGATCAATTGCATGTTAGTAATTAGGATTATAATTCAATCAGAAACAATTAGTAGTTAGAGCCTTATAGCCACAGGATTCTGAAAAAAAAAACCCAATTTTTACACATATTTTTTAATGTGGGGAATTATGTCAGGATAATCAATAAAAATCCTTCAAACATTAGCATATATTACATTAAGATAAAAATATGTGTGGAAAATCTAATGGAAAGCAGAATGAAAATACAAATTAAAAGATAAAAAAGAATTGAAAAATTGACTGTCACGGAAGAGCACGTTAATGTATTTTTAAAATGAAGACAGGCAACCAATGGTATTTAGTACGCTGTGATATTTAGGTTCAATTGAATATATTGAAAAGAGTTTTATTTTAAATTGTCAACATTTACAATAAGCAGAAATTACATTTTTGTAACTACTTAGACGTAGGCTGACAAATTTTAGATGTCAACTTAGAAATGTGGGAAGAAGCTCATAATTTTTCCAAATCCCATTAGCATGAAGAAGAAATAAGTGTTGGGAAACCACTTCCCTAGGAGGAAACCTCGGCCTGTGCAGGGAGCGCGCCTCCCCATGGCGGCTCTCCGAGTTTCCTTGTTCCCACTCTCCCCTGTGGTTCTTCTTCCTGTTGTTCGTTTTCCCTCCATTCAGCAGCCAGAGTGGTCTTTTGTTTTGTTTTTTAAGCTAAATCAGATGAGGTGACTCACTCCCTTGCTTTCGAATTCTCCAGTGTCCCCTGGGCCATGCTCACTTCTGCTCTGTAATGGCTCCGTCCTCCCTTTGCCTCTGGCTGCAGTGACATTGGACTTCTGGGTCCCAGCCTTGCCAGCCTCGTCCCTCCCCAGCCTCCACTCACTCCAGTGCACCTGCAGGTCCATCGGGCTTCTTCCTTCCCGTCCTTCAGTGTTCCTGACTCAAAGGCGCTGCCTCTGATAACCCTAACTGCTGCTGCCACTTTTCCTTTCTCTCTCCCTTTACCTACTTTGTTTTCCTTCAGAGCACGCAGCACCATCTGAAGTTATAATATGTGATATTTTCTTCTTAAGTTATTTGTGTATTTCCCTCTGTGGAATTTAAGTCCCACGAAGGCAGTGACTTTTGTGTGCCTCTTTGTCCCCAACCCCTGGAATAGAACTTGGTACATAATATGTAACAATACTTGTTAATAAATAAATAACAGAATGTCATTGGAAACAATTTATATGTCCACAAATCAGATAAAATACGTGTTTAATGATGGTCAATTTTTACAATCAAATTTGAAGCAATTTATCATAAGAGAAAAAGTTAAGGATACGATGTTTAGTGGACAAAAGGGTGAAAAGCTCATTATATCTCTGTCTGTATTTATATCTGAAACTGTATCTCTTTATCATCACACGGAAGATTAGACACAATCTCATAAAGAGGGTAGCAATAATTCTGTGGGCATGGTTATTTGGTGCTGTTGTAATAAAAATCGTACTTGGATTATGGTAGTGAGTTAGGAAGTTTGTGAGGAATAAAGAAAGGATAAGGAGACAATTTGGCAGTAACTTGAAAACAATTATATTAACTTGCAGTTTTGAAAGTGCTTGTATTCACTGAACCTAGTTCCCAGGAAGAGAGTGAAGTTCATGTGTATCGGTCAGTATAAGATACAGTAACATGCAGTCCCCAAACAGAAGCTGCTTAAAATGAATCATCCAACTCCGTCCCAGGGGGCAAATTTGGCCTGTAACCTATTCTGGTATGGCCAAACCTATTATTCAAACTAAGGACAGTTTTCATTTTGTAAGGGTTATTTTTAGAAAGGCAGAAGACTACATGAAAGAGCCCCAATTATTTACTATCTGTCCTTTGGCTAAACTGTAACAACAGAGATTTAAACCTTGTTCTGGATGCATGTTCACAGCTGATCTACCCGAGGCTGCTCTTGTTCTTGTTCCTTCTTGATCAGGTAATGGGGCCATTCCCATCTCGAATGTGGCTGGATACTGTGAGGGCAGGAGAGACCCATCACACGTCTACAGTTAGACGCTGAGCCCAGAAACGACGCATGCCATTTCTGCTTCTGTTGATAGTAAGTAGTTATGTTGGGTTTTTTTTGCAATCATAAGGGAGGAAGGAAGTGGGGCTTGGAAGGTAGGGAATGACTATCGTACCTTTAAGAGGAGACAGGTTCTCCGAAACTCAGAGAAGTTAGGTGGCCCTGCATTGCCTCACACCCAGTTGAAAGCAGGGTGATTAACTTTGGTTCTAGTGATATTTGAGGAATATGACTGCATGTCACAGCATGGAACCAGGCAACTAATTATTAGAAACCACTTAAATATTTGCTGTTTATTTAAACACTCGGGAAATATCGTGTTTAAATAAACCAAATGACAAAATGGAATTGTAATAGAAATCATAGCTCTACAACCTTCAGGAGCCAGTTAGGTAACAAGGATGATGGGAAGACATGACCCACAGGGTGTGGGGGGCTGCCCTGCACTGCAGGATACAGGCCCTTTTTGAAGAGGGTGGCACTGTGTGCAGTGGTGTGAGCCCAGGATCTCTGCTAAATGGGAGGCTGAGGCAAGAGGATCCCTTGAGCCTGGGAGTTTGAGGCCTGCCTGGGCACCATATTGAAACTCATCTCTAAAAAAAATAAAAGAATAAAGAGGGTGGTTACTGCTCAGCTTCAGCTGGTTCTGGCCGATGCTGGATGATTTTATTTTATTTTATGTTGAAGGGGAAAAGACTAATCTTGAGTTCTGACACGAGAGCATTCACCTTCTAAAACTAACAACAGATTTTGGAAATTTACAGAAACGGTTGAGCCTCACAGGCAGTGTCTGTGGGATTTTTTTTTTATCTGAAGCCTTCCAGTTTGCAGGCTCTGAAGTAGGAAGACTTAGGTTTGCTTGTCGAACAAAGCTGTGTCCACTTGGGACTGATGCTCTTGTGTGGCAGCAACTTAGTCTTCCTCTAGGTGAGTTAGTCCTGGTGTAGAGTGGTAGTGTTACGTGCACGTCTTTTGACAGGCCACGGTCCCTCTCCCCCTCTTCCCTGGCTATCGAAGAGGCCTGTAACTCTCTTTCAGTCCCTGGATAAAGTTCAGGGAGCCAGTCTCCAAAGTTGGGTGCAGAGTGGCTCACCCTGAACACTGTGAGTTCTCTGAGGTGGAAACAGGCTGTCACTAGACCTCTCTTGGACCACCGGTCAGGCCTAGCAATGTGCTATCAAGAGCTATAAGCCAGGCAGCGGCAGTCTGCCCCACCTTTACCCCTCCTCTGTTGGTGGTTTCTGTGAGGTCTCCTTGCTCATTCATTGATGTGGGGGTGACCAGCCGTGGGCAGGGATGGCCATGGTGTATCTGACTGCTCTTGCGGCAACACTTCCAGCTCACTGGCTGCATTTCACTCACGCCATGCCATGGTAGCCCTTCTGGGAGTGTGACCCCACTCACCCTGCCCCGGCACCCTGGGCAGGTGCTGTGCTGTGTCACTTTTAACACCCTGCTTCAGGTCTGCTGAAGAACCTGCTTAGCTTGGCACCTTCTGTGCCCAAAGAATGGACCATTCCTTGGGACAATCTTCAGCCTTTATGACCAACTGGGGGCGTGGATAAACGCTCCCTCTCCAGGTCTTAGACCCTCAAGCATACAAGCCTGAGAACCATCTAGAAGCTTCTCAGAGGCTCTTACAGGAATCAAGCTCACACTAGGGACATCCTGATAAGACATCCCCATGTCCAACCTTTTCTTCTTTCCACGGGTCACTCTTTCTAATCCCTCCCTGGAGTTTCCCCGAGGTCGGATCCCATAACAAATTAGCTGTACATGACATTTGATCTCAACTTCCTCTGTCTCAAGGAAACCAGCTCAGCACAAAAGGCACTTGGTCTGTGTTAAATAACCAAAGAGTCCCTAACACAGAAATGTGGACTTGCGGCTTGCTGTGATGTGCTTACTCCAAGGAACCCTCTAACTCCAGTGGGAAAGCTGTGATCAGACATGTCAGGAAAACTCGTGGACTGTCATCCTGAATCACATGGAGAAAACCATGAGGGGCTCTTGGGGACTGTGCCAGTTGGAGACACTCCCGGCTTTGTCAGAAGACTGCCCTTCTACCCTTTATCTTGATCAATCCAGGCATCAGTTTCTCATTTTGGGATCCACTGGGTAGGTGATAAAAACTCCATACTGTTGGTTGGGGGTCCTGGTTCCCCAAACCCAGTTGACCTGGTTTGATTACTCGACTGAGCTAGAAAGTTCAACTGAGGCACAGAAGTGACCAACAGCAAAAGTGAGAAACTGAAAACAGAACTGAAGCGGCACAGGCAGTGTGGGCAGAGAGCAGAAGTGACCTGCACAAGTTTCAGGGTAACAGAGAGGTTTTACTTAGGAAGAATAAAGGGAAAGTTTAGAGCACTTCCAAAGAGAGCTGCAAGTGGGTCCTTCTCGTGAAGGAGCGGAGGAGACACCGAGGGGTATAATACGCTCCATTTGGAATTGGCCTCAAGTCTTTCACTGGCCTCCGTGCCCCTCCAGGCAGTATTGTCTTTTTCTTTGGTTTCTTGGTTACCCAGGTTACTTCATACCCACATGCTCCTGGGC
The DNA here is from genome assembly GCA_963573935.1 of Arctocebus calabarensis. NCBI lineage: Eukaryota > Metazoa > Chordata > Mammalia > Primates > Lorisidae > Arctocebus > Arctocebus calabarensis. Next base: position 64,709 of record CAUYON010020012.1, read on the forward strand.
CCTCCAGGCTTCCTGGTTGAGCAGGCTGTCCTCCCACCTCCCTTGAAGCCCCTTTCTCAGCACCCCTTCTCAAGTGCTACCTCTAGAGCCACTGCCAATAGTTGGTCCTGGCCGCTAGAGGCCTGGGCAGAGGAAGCCAACGCTCTTAGGGGACCCCCCTCATCCCTTGTCTGTCCTGCGTGGACCTGGGAGAGGAGGAGATTTGCCCCCCCCCACATGAGGCCGTCTACTGAGTTTCTTAACTGTTGTCCATGCCTGTTGTAAACACCTCTGTCGAAAACAGGGTTTAAGATTATTTTTATCAAATCATACATTGTCAGCCCACTAAGAACAACTTTAGACCTGATCTGTCCTAGCATTTTGACTTTTACCACTATCATTTTGACATCTCCCCTAGTTCCATATTACCATTTGAACCAGGATTTTTTTTTTTAAACGCCAAACAGTCTGCTAAATTTCAAGAATTACAGTACTTGGTCCAAATAACCCAGGAAGATGCCCCAGGCATTTATATTTTGCAATAACAGAGGCTCCTAGAATAGTAGGCTTAGAAATTAGAAATGGCGGGTGTCCACCAGGTCATTGGTGGCCTGTGCAATTTGGTTAAAGGCCTGGTATTTTTACAGAATTTCTTTTACCCTTCTCTGTTTTACTATTTCTGTCACACCCATAGGGTCACTCAACTTGAGTCTTGTCTTCAAATGTCATTAGAAGACCACTGTCTCGTGTGAGCTCCCACTGGCTTCCCACCTTCATCTTAGTCTTTGGAAAAGTTTCTAAAGCATCCTCATGTTATTCTTTTTGAACAACAGCAATGATAAGAACACTTTAGTGTAAACATTTACCCAGAAGGTGGTTCACGGAAGCAGTTTTCGACATGCACAGCCAGCTGGAAGCAGTGTGAATCTCTGCTTGATCAGTGAGGCTTTTGCATGTCCACGACATGCAATATGAGACCATCATTAAAAATGATGTAGATGCAAGTTCATCAATTTCAAATAACGGCCACAGGAAAGACTCAAAAGCAACAACATATGTTATGAAATAGTATGCACGTAGGCCTTGATTTGTGTTAAAAATCGGGGAGCTTTCAAGTTTGAGATGGTGTATATGCCACAGTTAACACGCTAGTTACTGCTGAATGCTGAGATCCGGGGTGCTTTTCCGCTCTGAACTTTTCCTAGCTATATTCCCCAATTTGTCTATAATGAACATGCACTATTTTATGTACAGAGAAACATTCATTTTAATAAGAAGAAAACTTTACAGCCCTTTTCCTTTAATTTGATTTCTTGGTTAAGAGGGATCGTTTAAAGATAGACCACTGAGACAGGAACTTCACAAATAAATATTTACCTTCCTGCTCACCCCAGTGTGTGCTAAGTGATAACCCCTCAGAAGAATTTTCTCCAGTTGAATTGCAAGGGTCTGGGTCACGGGTCTTGCCTGCTTCAGCAAAACTGTTCTGGATCTGTTCCTTCTCCCAGGTACAGAGTATTCTTACTCTTTCAATCTCCAACAGCTTTATGCCCATTTGAGCAGCTGATTCTCAAGTTCAGTCCAGGTAAATAACTGTCCCCAAAAGTTCCCCCCAGTGCAGGGTTGCCTTTTCCCTAGCTGCCTGCAAATCCAATCCCTCACTCCAGGGACAAAGAAGATAGCTTCCCCTCTAAAGTTACCCCATGGGACCTCAGGATCGTTCGGTGTGTTCACCTAAGCTCTATTTATATCCCTGCAAACAAAGACACAGAAAGCCACCCAGCGGCAAGGTGTGTCCGGCACTGAACACTTCTCTGGGGGGGGCGGCAGGGGCTGAGTGTAAGGTAACTCTTTCCCAGCCCCCCACTCCCTCTTTTTAAAACCCAAACTGATTACAAGTGTTGTTAAAGGTTACTGAACTAGAAAAACAAACCAGGCCATGGTGGATGCGTTCCTAATTACAGACGGCAGTGCTTCTGGAACAATTGTTTTTGTACCTCGACATTCCTCTGAGCCCCAATCAGGAAGTGGACGATTTCTCTTTGGCCACTCATAAGAAAGGATTACTGACAACCTAGAAACTGCTATCGGCTTTCTCCTCTATCCTGAACTAATACAAAACCATTTCTCAAGTATCAGTTTTGCCAACAAAAGTCTTTAGCGGCTGACATTGCATCCTAAAAACAAACTCAAAAGCTTCAACTGCTAGGATGCTCTCTTCCGATCATATTCCAGCTAAGAATATTGCTTGTTGCTGGTTGCAAGGGGAGGAAGAGAGATGTAAACTGGAGCTGTTTGGAATGTCCTTGCTCTGATCAGAGATGCCTGTGAGTTAACACTGCCTGGTCACTTTCTCTTGTGCAGCATTGGTGATCTCTGCTTTGCTAGGTCATAGCCATCTTCGGAATTTGAAAATGATTCTGCAGAAGAAAACAGGTGGGATTGTAGGGTCTGTGGTGTCAGAGTTATTTTTCCTGTGGGGCCACTCTGTCCAACCTCGGTCAACAACAGAAATAGGGCAACCCCTTGCTGATGTAGTGTGCAAAGGCTGCATTTCATGTGTGCATCAACCCCAAAGTCTTTAAAATATCAGGCCACCCCAAAATCCCAAAACCAGAGATGTTGGAGTGGTTGTGGACAAAAGGGAACACTCCTACACTGCTGGTTCATTTTGGAAGGATGTTTGGAGAGTACTTCGAGATCTAAAAATAGTCCTTCCATTCGACCCTACAATTCCCTTACTAAGTGTATACCCAGAAGACCAAAAATCACACTACAACAAAGACATCTGTACCAAAATGTTTATTGCAGCTCAGTTCATAATTGCCAAGTCATATTTCATTTATAGGCTCCAGAGCACTGCAGTCTGGTGGGCAGGCTAGTTGGTGTAAGCTAAGTCAGATGGGAAACTGAAAAAGGGAAGGAGCTGTTGGTGGGCCGGTCTCCTAACAATTCAGCAGCCAAGTCTCGCATGAGCCTTAGGCCCTATCTGTCCTCAAGTCCAAGATCAGTGGTGATCTCTGTGGGTCCTCAGGGCTGCTCCTGCTCTGTCACTGAGATCATCCAGTTCTGTGCCTGCCTGTGGTTCTCCTGACGTCACCGGGGCCCAGTGGGACATTAAGGAGTGGGACAGAAGACACAACCTAAGACAGGGCAGCAATCAGAAGTTACCTGCGCAGCGGGTCTGAAGTGCAGGCTCCTGGCAAATGCCAGCTCACCCCATCCAGTGGGGAGTGGGGCTGGAGGACCCTCCCATGACGCCAACCTGCCACCCACAGTGTGCCGTGTCTGGGGATGTGTCAAGCCTAAAACCTGTAAGGTATTTTGTGCAGCCGCACCTGAAGGATGGCAGGAGGGGATTGTTTCACCCTCAGTGACAGCGCATGGGTAAGGTGGCTGCATGAGGTTTCAGAAGAGCTGGATGCTTGACATCTAGTTCCACTGGCCCCCAGCAGTGCCAGGTTTTCCTTTGGAGCCTACAGAGAGCTCTGAAGGTGTGGGGCTCTGTGGGGCTCTATGGGGCTTTGCAGGGTTCTGCGGTGCTCCCTGCCCTGATCTCGTGTCTTCCCTTCCCTGACCTCCTCCGCAGGTTCATCTTCCTTGAGCTGTCTGATGCATCTTTGGAGCTTTGCGAATGCAAGGCTGAACCTGGGGCTTAAATAAATGTGGTGCCAACTTTTCATTTTCCCCATTTTTAATTTTGGGCTCCCTTAACTGAGTTGCAAAGCAAACCGTCAGTGAGGCAGAAGTGGAGCCACTTTAAGATTGGAAGGAAACATGGAACTCAGACCCTTGAGCGTCTCCCTGGCACATGTCCTGACCCACAGCACGAGGCCCACAGTGCTGCAGATGCTGCCCACAGCCCCACCTGGTATGGAGACTAGACCTGCTGCCTGAGCCCCTCAGAACCAGGCCCACAGGTGTATCCTGTTCCCACTCACCACCCACAAGACTCAGAATTAAGTCATCTTGAGGGACTTGAGCGTCACCCTATGCACACAGCCCACTTGCAGGGAGATCTCTCCCAGCTTCCCAGACACTTGTAGGGAGAAAATACCTGTTCAATTTTATGCCTGGTGGGGTGGTGTCTAGGTTCATAAGTGGGACCTCCCTGGAGAAAGAGACCTGGTGCTGAGCGGCTCTCTCCAGCAAGGTAAAATGAGAGGTCTTTTGTTCCCTGCTCACTGGCAATAGCCTGCAGTGGGCCTCCTGCTTGGGGGAGGGGTCTCCCATCCTCTAGTCCATAGGCTTTGTACCTGTAATTCGTTTTCTTGAATGTTCTTCCTTGGAGTTACAGCTTGCCTTACTTCTTTCTTGGCCCAGCTCCCCACTTTCGGCTTCATAGAGTCTGATTCCATCCAGTTTTTCTCTCTCTGGTCAGGAGCCTCTGCTGAGGGTTGCTACCAGGTGGCCTTCTTCCCAGAACTCTCCCAGATTCCCAGACTCAAGTCTATCCTCTGTGGCCAGAGCTGCTAGGAAGCCCAGCTGACTGGCTCAGCCTGTATGCCCCACCCAGCTTGCAGTTGTCCTGCTCCAGCCACTTGGGAGATATGAGCCTGCCATCCCTTCTAGGCACTGCTGCTTCCCTATGTAGGCTGTCCCCCTACCCAGAGACACCCCCATCAGAGAGGCTTGAATACTTCACACTTGAATAGCAATACCCTCTGTGGGGGGGACTCAGCTCCCTGCCCCCACCCCTCTCCTCTGGGGGACTGGTCTTTTCCTGGGAGGCCAATGTGCTAGCTGGGCCCTCCCTCTTGTCCTGATCCCTGCCACTTCCAGCTTCTTTTCCTTCCCCAGCAGTGCACCATCTGGGACCTGGGATGGTTGGGACTGATGACACCTGACTTAAAAAGAAATTCCAGGGCAGCACCTGTGGCTCAAAGGAGTAGGGCGCCGGCCCCATATGCTGGAGGCAAACCCAGCCATGGCCCAAAACTGCAAAAAATAAATAAATAAATAATAATAAAAAGAAATTCCACTAGGAATGAAGTTTGAAAAATATGCCCTCAGCCACCTTTCCCCAGCTTGCATTTTCCAGTTAGACATTTAGACAACAGTCTGGGTTATTATGTTATGATGTGAGACTGCTGATATATGTATATTTTTTACCACTCTAGAACCTTTTAAAATCAAAGATCATTTCATACACAAAGTTTAGCTGACCCAAAAAAAAGCCATTGAAAGTCACTTTGGGAAACAATAGCTTAATCTCAACAATTTGAATCAAAGATGTCTTTTTTCCTTTTCCTCTTAGGAAAGCCGTAAGAATAGAGTTTCATGCCCTCTCCTTTTCTTTGCCAGTGTAATTCTGAAGATCAGTTCATGAGGATATTAATTTCACTGCAGGTACCAACCACTTCTGAAGGCTGAATCTTTGATGTTCCTTAGAATCTAGGGATAAGAAAATAAGAGTGTGATCTAAACATGCCCTTATTCCCCAAACCAGTGTAGCACAGGAGTTAAGTTCTCACTGGAGTGACACATAAAGACCTAAAGACCCATTTCTGTTACATATATTTTATGTGTCTTGGGTTTTACAAAACCCCTTGCCCTGTACTACCCAGCTATACAAAATACTTAGAGTGCTGCCCACCCCCTCTTGAGAAAAGGAACTAATAAAATATAGTAGCATTCTGTGAAAGTGAAGATGTTTTATAGATATTTGTTTAATAACTAAATATCATCAGAGGATCCATTCTAAATGGAATAGACAACCTTTCATCCTAACTGAAATACGGAAGTTTTTTAGCTACAAATCTGACATTATTTGATTGTGATTATATTAGTTTCCTATCATGGTACAAGTTTACCACCAGCTGGTGGCTTAAAACAGCACAGATTTATTACCTTATGGTTCTAGTGGTCAGAAACCCAAAATGGGTCTCCCTGGGGTAAGGCAGAGGCATCAGTGGGGCCATGTTCCTCCCAGAGTCTCTAGGAGGGGATCTATTCACTTGCCTTTTCCTGCTTCTGTTGGGGACCAGACCCAAACTATACCATGAGTTCCCTACCAGTGGCTGGCAAAGATGAGAGGATGAGGGGAAAATGAAAAGTCAGAACTCAAAGAGGAACGTTTTAAGAGCTGATGGGTTGGGGAGGCCTGTCCACCTCCAATGTGCCTCTCACTCTAGGCTAGTTCCATTTTTATTACATACATTAAACGGGGGAGGCTAAACCTTTACATCATAGTTCTTGCTGGGCTTGCATTTTCTAACCAAACTATTGCTTTAAATAACTACCTTAATTGCATTGATTTACTTCTTACTTTTATTGCTCCATGCTACTTTTGATCATAACACAAAGCCTGGGATAGGAACCCAGTCCAGTTGCAGGACGTCAAGGCCGACCCCAATTGGTCTCTGCACACAAAACCGGAGATGAGCAATCAAGCCCCTGGGAGGCCTTGGGGGCAGTCGGGTACCATGCCATACTGAGAAATGGGAGGGACAAGGCACTTTCCCCTCAGCTCCCTGAGAGATATTTTCTCTCCTATGAGCATTTGTGCTGTGTCCAGTGCGGTTCACCTTCTCTCGTAAATCATCCCAACCCCTGCACTCACTCCCTCAGAGAGAGCAGTCCCACCTGCAGAAGCCTGGCCTCCTGGTGCCCAAAGCCCTTGGGGCCAAGTCCCGCTGGGGGAGGGATGAAGCCTCAGCAGGACACTCTTCTTGTCTTAAAGGGCCAGGGTTTCAGGCTGCCCATTTTGCAACAGATCATAGATTTCTCAGGATGGATCCTGTAGCGTGAATGTGTCCACGCTTTTCTCTGATCCACTTCGCTCCAGTCTCTGTTCCCTTTGCCCATCATCTACAATCATTTTCTGGCATATTGCCCTTGGAAATCAGCCACTCCCTAGAATATTTCCTACCTGGGGTAAAATGAGAAAGATTATGAGATGGTTGCTCTTAATCGTGTACTTCTATTGAAGGTATATTACAGCATCCTCAGCATATAACAAGAAAAAGTAGCTTTGGGTAGTTTTTTTGAAAAAAAGCATTTCTTTTAGGGTTTTGCTTAAAATGAGTTGACCCCTCTCTGCATTGATCTAGCATGGCTATTCTCCTCATTCTGGCTACTGTTGTTGTTGTGTTTCTGTTCAGAATATTCACCTTGTACCTTACCACTCTAGAGCCATGCAGCCGCTCCCAGGTGTCAGAAATTTACAGGGAGAATCAGGACCTCATCCCTCATGCCAGCTCCTCCTCTCCCTCCTTCCCTTCTCTTCTCCCTCTCTGCCTTCCCTTCTCCTCTCCCTCCCTTCCCTCTCCCTCCCTCCCTCCCTTACCCTTTCCCTCCCTGCCCACACAGCTGCACATCTGCTCCGCTGTGGCCATCCCAGTTGGAAGTTACTTGCCAACACTTTCCTAAAGACCCACCAGAACAGGAGGGACAGAGAGCTGGGAGGAAGGGAGGAGAAGACCAATCTAATCGCATGGGCCCCAGCCCCCTTCAGACCTCTGTGCTTGCAGAGGTGATGACATATTCAGCAGCTGTCACTGACCTCGGTGGTAAAAATCCCAGGAAGGTGTGAGCACGCTTTCTTGAGGTTTGAGATTGAAACATCACCCTAATCTTCCTCTTTACTTTGCAGTTATGCCAAATCAGGAACCCCCACCCAGCATCAACTGGAATAACAGTGGGTTGATGTTCTCACGTCTCTCCCCTTATGTAATTCATTCAATTATGTGCCTCCCTCTCACTTCCATGGTGGGTGACAACACTGTCCAGCTTTCTAGGATGAGACTTCTTGTTAACGCCAAATTTTACAGCCTCCTACATGATAGTGCTGTACCTTTAGTATCAGATAATTTTTAAAATATGTGATAAAAAGCATCTGTGTTCAGTAAGCTTTAGGATTGATTTGTATTTTATTATCATAAAGGCATCTAACTGTATTTAAAAACCCAATGAGGACAAGGACCCTGAAGTACTCTGTAACTATTAGTGGGATGAATAGAGACAGAGCTTTTGGTGACTATGAATTCATGGACCCTTCACAATACTCACAGGAGGGGGAAACTCGGGCCAAACTTGCCCAGTTTGGAGTGTGCCAGGCTGGGCCTGGGGCAGCGAAGTGAGCTCTCTCCAAGCATCTGTGTGACCTGGGGGAAGACAGGTGTTCAGAACAGGCCCACCACAGGAAGCAGGGTTTGGAGACCTCTCCTTTCATTGGTCAGAAACTGCCAAAACAAACAAAGTCACCTTGCAGGCTGAGACTTCAGGTATGTCCCTGTGGTTCATGTTATAAACCTTATGAGGAAAAGTGACTTCATGGCAGCTGGGGTAAGAGCCACAGCAGGTGCCTCCCCAGGGGAGAGTGATTTCAGAATCTCTGCTCTCCCACAGATGTGTTGGGGATCAAAGAAGAGAGGTTTGTGTCAGGGTGTCAGCAACCTCTTCTCCGGCTTCCCAGGAGCAGGTGTTAACTCTTTGGCTGATGGATCAAGGGAAGGTGAGTGAGCCCCAGTGGGTGGGTGGTCATGCCTCAGCATTTTCAGTATTGACAACTGCAAGATCCATCCCTTTGCACACTAACAGCTGAGATCTGTCATCAAGAACTCTCATGTGGCTCTCAGAGGATCTGGAGCCATGAGGAGAAACTATTAATAGAAACCTGCCCCTTGCCTTTCTCTCACTGTTCCCGTAACTGGTTAAAGTGTGAGCTCCCCTGTGCTGAGAGGATCAGACCTATAGACAAAAGCACCTGTTCCCAGGGTGGGGAGGGGGCTGCCGCAGGCCGAGTGCCCACTGTGTGCTGTCCCTGAGTCCCCGAGCTGGGAGTTTCATGAACATGGCTTCATTTTCCCTGCACCTTCTGCCTGGCTGGGTACTTATTACTCCCGTGTTACTAGGAGCAGCCGAGTGCCCTGGTCTCACATCTACTAAAGTGTGGGACCAAACTGCACCCAAATTACCTGACTCCTGAGCCCCTGCCCGCCTCTCACCATGCAGCTCTACAGTGTTGAAGGTTTTCTGGTATCCCGGGTGGTGACACAGGTCTCCAGATAGGCGGCACTGCTATGCATGCCATGAAGGGTCCTCTGTACTCTCTTTAACCCCTCGCATCAGTCTTCCTAAATAACAATATTTTCATTTTGTTTCCATTTATTAACTCACCTAGTAAGTCATCAGTGAACTAGTCACAGTGACAAAGCTGCACTTAAGGTTTTACTGGAAGTACTCACTCGCCCTCTGCAACACAGCCTTTTTCCTCCTTATTATATAATAAGATACAGCTTAATTAAAAACATACATGTGGACATATGCATAAACACTCCCCAAAAGACAGATTTCAGTAATTCAAAAAGATTTCCTTGGATCTTCACTTAAACTCAGCGTTTTCCATGGAAGTCAGTTCCATGGACTCGCCACCGTGAGCAGGCCCTGCAGAGAGGACCTGTCCTTCGCAACTCGTTTCCAGCCCTCGTCGTGACATCAGCCCTTTGTCTTCTGCTCTGTGTCGATAATGTAATACTCCACGCACCCATCAGATACAAATAAGTGGTGACCAGTGTCCCTTCCCAATTAATTTTACCCAACATGTGGCACCTGCTGTCAGATTGCTAAAGGGCGATATAGTGGGAAAAGCCTGTCTGGTGGGCAGGAGGGTTGGCGGAAATGACATGCCTCATCCTTTACCTCGCTCTCCTGCTTCTTCCATACGTGAGCTTGGCCGTGGCATGGGGTGTGTATGAATGCCACTGTCCATAGTGAAAAGGCACAGCCATTACCTCCTCCCTGGGCCGGGCATGAAAATGAGCTAAAGGCACTTTTCATGCAAAAACAGAAAATCTGTAACTTTTCTATTCATTTAGGCCCAAGCAAGGAGAAGAATGGTCTGTTACACCTATTTTAAGATCCAGCTCAGTAACTGATGGACCAGGACAACAATTTAAAACTTCATGGGCCCTGGATAGGAGTATCTTCTCTGGACTCCTTGCGAACACAGCTGTCCCCCAAATTTACCAAGTATAGTACATTTCAAAAGAAATCTCTACTGTCCTGCCTCACAGTCATCTCTTCTTAAATGTAACTTTAGCACAAGAATACAGGGAAAAGGGAAAGGGAGGGGAGGGGATGGGGGAGGACAATTAGTAGGATCACACCTACGGTGCATCTTAGCAGGGTACTGGTGAAAATTATTAAATGTAGAGTATCAATGTCTTTATATAGTGACCAAGAAAATGCTATGAAGGCTATCTCTAACAGTACGATCAAAATATTTCTGATTGTATATGAAGCACATTCTGCCATATGATTGCACCAATGTACACAATTATAATTTAATAAAATTATTTAAAAAAAAAACCCACATGCTAGTTGTTAAAGCCACGGGTCCCTCTTGAAATAGTGCTTATATCTCTAACAGCCAAAGGCTGGGGAAATGAATATCAAGGTGCCCTTTAAGCATCCCGGATGGATTCTGTGTACTAAAAGGGTTGTGAGGAAAGCCTTTTGTTTGCATGGGAACTGCATGGCAGATTGCAACTAGCCAGGTCCCTGTCTTGTTGACTGGCTTGAAAACCAAAACTAAATGCCCTTGTGGAAATATGTTTTAGGAATAGAGCCCCCCAAGTGGTAATTCTGACTGCAAACACCTTGCTCAGGAAGACTGACATAATTTCCAGTTCCCTAATGTGAGTCATGCAGCAGCAGACTCAGCTCCTGCTTTTGAACCCCAGTTACCAACTCTCTATCCTTAGGAATCGTGTAGGATTCCAGGATTGGCCTCATGTTCAAGGTACCCCATTCTTGGTGTTTCACCTCTCAGGGAAGGATGTGAACACCCCATATAGCAGATACACCCTGGACTCAGAGCAGTCCTCACACCTAACTCTACCTGCATAGCACACAGCCTGTGCCCTGGTTTGGACATAGATCCTGCCTCTAAATTCCTTACTCTTCCTACGCTACGAGGCTGTTTCCCACATTCCAGGACAGCAAGTATCTGAGAGAAGAGCCAAGAGTAAGTGGATCTTCCAATAAATAAGAAGTCCAGAACGTACTGCTCTTTCTTAGCTTCCTAGAACCCCTGCAGAAACATAATAAAGACCAGTGGAAACCCAGCTATAAACACCATGAATTATTGAACAGTTTGTTAAAAGCCCAAGTGTATTTTAACACTCTGACCTTTCTGAGTCTCCCACATATATTGTGCAGTGATGTAACTCTTACTGTGCCTCATATTTTATAGAATCCCGGATTCCTAATTGAAAGCTGCTCTGTAAACAAGAAGAGTCTCCTTTGTTGACACCCATCTTCGGGTATCATAGTGAGTTTTAAGCAATCCTTCTTTGCCCAGACACCCAAATGGACCTCTCCATGGAAGCAGAGACACTGAAACTGTGAAATTGCAGAAGCCCCTTAAGCAGACTCTGTTGCTGAGGAAAGACTAAAGTGAATGAGTCAGCACTCGCCTGTTGAGTGTCTGTGATGTGTCGGGCACTTTGTAAGGTACTTTCTTCTGCCATTTTCAGATCTCACAATAGATAATGTTCTTCCAAACAAATGAGCCAGAGACCTTAAATAATTTGCTCAAGGTTACTTAGAAAGTGGCAAAAGTGTGGGACTCAAAGTCAGGCTTCTTCCGTCACATATAGGATTTTCACAAGACAACATTTCTTTTAGCAGCACTAATCCTGTATATATTAGAGTACAGTCCAAGGAAATAAAAGTTGTTTATGCAGAAGTACAGCGTCCGGCGTGCAAAATACCACAAAGGAAAACTCGAGTATTCTTCCTCATCCCACAAAGATGAGTAAACTCAAAAAGATATACATATGTTAAACATTTTTAAATGTGCTTCTGCGAGAATCTGACATTTTGTAGAATTTGCTACATTTTGTAGCATCTGACATCTTGATTATTTATAAAGATACTGCGATCTATAAGTGGAGAAAATTCACTGTCACAACTTCTTGAAAATCAGAAATGAAGACATCTCTAAAGTTTCCAATTTACAGGTTAAAATGTGTTTGAAAGTCCAAAGCAAACTATTGCTAGCACCCTTGTATACTAGAGGACTTTGGTTTTGCTTGCTCTCTTTTTCATCTATCTTGACCAGTGAAAGACTTTAGCTGAACTCCATATTGTAAGAACAGTTTGGGAAAATTGTCAAGTAAAAGGAAAGCCTAATGTATCTGAAAACACTTTATGAACAGTTATCCTGTAAGTCTTTAAAAGTTTTAAACCTGCCCTCCAATTCATCCCATTGTCTGAAGTTTCCCATTTCCACCTGTAATTGATCTTGTTATTAGTTATGAACCAGCATTGGAAATAATAAAGTTTCTTGTTCTGTGTGAAACCAAAAAAATCAACGAAGACACAGCTTCCATTCAGGAGCTTTGCTTTTGTGAACTTATAATTCTATATTCTAAGAGAATTCCTGGAGCTTCTTTTTCCTTTTTCCAGAGCTCCAAAGAGCACAGCAAAGGATTTTCCCAATGTACCCATTCATTTGAGCAAAATTGATGGAGCTGCTTCTCCGTGCCAGGGATAGTAATAGACACCTGGGATCCCGGAGAGAGGGAGAGACATGGTCCTTGTGCTGTGGAAATTACATTCTAGAGACACAGGTGATGCCCTAGTAAGCAATTGCTGAGTAAGGTAATTGACTGTGATGTCAAAGTGGTAACAGGGTGATGAGGTGGAAAGTGACCGGAGAAGGTGGGAAGCATTTCTGACTGGGACCTGCAGGGCACTGGGGGCTGGCCACTCAGCAGGGAGCACTCCCAGCAGCAGGAACAGCCCAGCCACCAGGTAGGGACCTCTGGAGGCTGGTGTGCAACTAGCCAGCAGAGAAGTGGTGCTAGATGATAGGAACGCAGCAGCCAGAAGGAGCAGGTCATTTAAGGTCAGGCGAAGGAGCCTGGATTTTATTCCAAGTCTAATTGGAAGCAGGAAAGTGACATGATCTGATTTAAATTTTTAGCAAGATCCCTCTGGCTATTGGGAAATGGTCTGGGAGGCAGAATAAAAATCATATTCAAGGAGCAAATGTGATCACTCCTACAAATAGCCAATCCCTTACAATAACCTGAGCAGGGAACAGACACACTTTTGATACAACCTTTTTCCCTTTCAAAGAGAGTCTCTCTTTCATGAATATCTTTCCTATCTTGGAATAGTAATTGCAGGGTTTTTTTTTTTTAAGCAAAATATATTTATTCTGCTTTATAACTTGCTTTCTAAAAACTTAATTTTACTATGTATTTTTGATGGCTGGCTAACGTTTCAATATATTGAGTTTTTTGATATAAACTTTTACTATAATTAATAGTGCTATGGTGAGCAATTTCCAAGACAAAACTTATTGAATATCTTTAATACTTTTCCTAAGTAAAGCATCTCAGAGACACAGCATTGCTGGCTTAAAGGTAAAGTGTCTCAACTTTTGATGCACATGGCTAAATTATACAAACTTTTGATGCACATGGCTAAATTAGACTACAAGAGTTCTTGCTGATTCATACCTTTACCAACACAGATTCTTACCAAATTTTACAAAATAAACTGTTGACCGCTTGGATAGCTATAAAATAATATACTAATTTTTCTGTAAACATAAAACTGCTCAAAAAATAGAGTCAATTAACCTTCAAAATCCTTGTGCTGCTTAATTGACATTTTCTCTGGTTGAGGAGTTGACTTTTTCTTTATTTGCTCAGGCATATTTTGCATTAAAAATAAAAAGAGATACAAGACTAAATTCAGATCAAATCAGAACTTCTTTTGAGTACCAAAACTGTGTGAAACTGGAACCAAGCCTTAACCTTGACCTTAAGTTGGATACGGTACTCAGGCGCGTCCATGAATGATCCGTTTATTCTATGAAGCTGCCACAGGAATGTATTTGTTTTAGGAAAAAACTTAGCTGGGAGGGTGAGGAGGACATATGTACAAGAAAAAAGTAGCCGATCAGCCCTCTAGATTTTACTTATCCTCCTAACTCTGTTTCTGTCTGTCTTATGTTCCCATTTTCCTTACAGACAACAGATACCAGGCCAATTCAAGATTTGCTGACTAATCACAATATCCCAGGCCCATTACTCTGCCCAGATTCAAAGGTAATTTAGAATATCTCTGCTCCCGAGGATTTCAGAATTTCACCTTCAAGACAAACAGGCCTAAAAACTTGCAGCAAATTGAATGGAGGCGATGTCAGAAGGATCCACAAGGGGCAGAGGGCTCACACTGAGGCTGGCAGCCGTGTGGGCCCCTGCCCTCTCTCCCTGAGACTGTGCAGTGGGGTCCATGTGTGGCCAGGTAAAGACAAGTGTCTTCAGCTGGAGTTGGAGAGCAGGGCATGAAGCAACCTGGAGTTGGTGGAAATTCCTGGGGAGGCCCAGAGAGCAGGAAAGGAGAATGGCTGGAGGTTGAAGGTGGAGAGCAGAGGTGGATGAGAACACGAAACTAGCCCACTCTGGCTGGAGACCACAGCCTATAATCCCCCGCCTGTTTTCGCTCAGCCTTCCAGCTATGGGTAATATTTTACATTTTCAAATGTAAAATGTGGAAAAGACTATTAGCCTTTCTGTAAGAATAGTTACTTGGATTTTGGTTTGGGGCCCACAAATCCTATAGTATTTATTGCCTGGTCTTCTATAGAAAAATCTTGCTAACCCCTGGTGAAGTTTTCTGTCTTGTGCTCAATTCTACCCTGTGAGTGACAATTAAGCAGAGGGCAAACATGCTCTGTTTTGCATTTAAAAAATAATCTCTTGGAGGGAGGAAAAGAATGTAAACTAAAAGGGAGAGACAGACTAGGGAAACCAGTTAAAAGTCCATTTCTATAGCCTTAGAAGAGGTGTAATAAACAAAAAGGGCAATCATTCTCATCAGATTATTAAAAATATGTGTGCCATTTAAATAAAGGACAAACAAAAAAAATCTTAGATTTGAAGATTAACTTCCCGTCATCAAGGCAGCCCTTCTGGAGAAAGGGGAGGAAAGAGTATTCTTGGCTCCGACAGTTGACTCTACCCTTGCAGCCCAACACCACAGTCACTACACTGCAGTCTGTGGACATGGTCATTTTCTCAAACCAGGATGTCCAGAAATGAAAACTTGAGATTGTGTAAATGTCTGTACAGAGCTGACCAGGAAAACCTCAAAGGAATTTGGTTAATGGGAAAGGAACAAATATTTGAATTCCCTCCAGGGCCCCTCAAATTGAAGCACATGGAAAATAACCCACATCTCTCGTGCAGGGATGTGGCTGTCTCTATTCTCTGGGTTAATTCAGACTGTAGAGGAAGAGAGGAGTGTTCTAAGAAACAAAATGATGGGGCTGTGGAAACTGGGCTTAAGCCACAATTAAAACAGCTGTTTTCTCTCAAGTTTCCCTGGAAAGCGAGAGAAGAATGTGGTCGGAATCCTTTTGTAACGTCAGAGTCTAGACCAGGGTTGGGGAACCTGTGGCCTTAACACCACACGTGGCGGTTCTGGGTCTTGAAGTGTGGCCTTTGGACTGAATCCAAATTTTACAGAAGAAATCCTTTTATTGTATTAATATGTTTTTGTTTGTCATTTTTATTTTTATTTAACTTTCAAAATGAATGTATTATTCAAAATACCAAAGAATAAAGTAAGTTTCAATAAAATAATCCTCCCTGATTAACTGGCATAATTAGAACATTAATAAGCCATAACAGTTAAATTGTTAAGTTGATGGCGTCTACGCTCATGATTTAGTTCTACTTCTACCACCTGATTGGCACTACTACTGCATAAGACTGGTGGGTGACAGTTTATGGACGTTGAGTACGCCAGTCTGTTGTTATTAGCTTTTGACAACAGTGCACTATGTTTCTGTTTGAAGCAGCATTTGTGAATAGCTGTACAGGTCAACCATATTCTTTAATTCTGTTTGTTTAACAGCCCATTGTGTCAAAGAAGACCAAGAGAAGCTTGAAGAGAAAAAACAGATTTTCTTAATGAAGACTGGAAATTGCAATGTTATCTAATTTCTGCTAAAGAGAAGATGATTTGCTTGCTTTATGATACTACAACATCAATATTAAAGAAATCAAGTGAGGCAGCACTTGTGGCTCAGTGAGTAGGGCATCAGCCCCATACCCCCAGGTGGCAGGATCAAACCCGGCCCTGGCCAAACTGCAACAAAAAATAACTGGGCGTTGTTGCGGCACCTGAAGTTCCATCTACTCAGAAGGCTGAGGCAAGAGAATCGCCTAAGCCCAAGAGTTGGAAGTTGCTGTGAGCTGTGTGATGCCATGGCACTCTACCGGGGGTGACAAAGTGAGACTCTATCTCTACCAAAAAAAAAAAAAAAAAAAGAAAAGAAAGAAAGAAATCAAGTGATTACTGGCATTACAACACTCATAAAGACCACAAGTATTTTCAATTAGAGGGATAGGCACAAAAGATTGTATTGTAAACATTAAAAGATGAAAGCAAAAAAAAAGATAATTCTTTCAAGCAGTAATAAGACCTGGAAATAATGCTACTGAAGCAGCTTATTAAATAGCTTACATAGTTGTGGGAAAAAGCAAACAATTCAGTGACGTAGTAACTGTGAAAGAATGTGTTGTCAAAGTTATAAGATGCTTGGACTCCAATACTGTTTCAAAGTACAAACAACTGTCTCTTTTCAGGAGAACCATAACTGATCAGCAGCATGAGTTAGCCTTTAACATAACAGAACAACTTTATGCGATACTTCAAAAGGAAAATATGTACTAGTCCAGTGGTTCTCAACTTTCCTAATGCTGCAAACCTTTAATACAGTTAAAAGGGGTTGCGAAAACCGCTATACTGGATAATCACTTTGGATGAGTCAACTGATCCTACCAACTTGGTGCAGATTTTACACTTCATTTGGGTCATAACAGAAGATTTTTCTTTGCTGCCAAGAGTTATGCACTTTGAACACTCTTGTAAATGGAAGATGGGGAATATATATCTTCAACAACTTGCAAGATAAATGTGAAGTTGCACTGAATTTGGTAGATTTATTGAGTGTATGTAGATAATGCACCTTCCATGCCAGGAAAACATGAAGGGTTTACTGCATGGATAAAAAAAATATATTAATAGTTCTACATGTTCCCATTTCTTTTCTTTGTATCTTGCATCAATGCAATCTCCGTGCTAAAGCTACTATTTTAAGAGACGCTTTACCATAAGTTATAAGTATTGTTCACTATATTTGTACAAATACAACACAGGACAGTTTCATAACAAGCTAAAGTTGAGGTATTCAGTGTGGATTTGCTGTATCATTCTGAAATGCATTTGGCTGTCACAGATGGGTGTTAGTCAAAAGTTTATCTCTGTAAGACCAGATAGTTAAATTTTTTTTAAGAACAATTGGCAATCTGAGAGATTACTATAGAAATGTAGCATTTCTGTGTTATATCATGTCAAGTCAAAACTACTTGAATATTTATTTGCAAGGCAAAACTGAATCTGTACATGATCCACAGCAAAAGATCCAAATATTTTGAAAAAAAAAAAAGGATCTCTTTTCAAAACTTTCTTTTTTAATAGGAAATTTCAGGTGAACATTTTCCCCACTTAGCAAAGGTCATTGATAAACAGGATGATATATAAGAATCATTTGGTGAATACACAGATGTTATTGACCTTTGGAAGACAATGAAAGGTTTAGAATTTTGAATCACACCCAAAATAGCATTTCAGCCTCACCTAGTTGATATCACCAAGGCACCTGAAGAAATACAGAAGGAATTGATTGTCTCCATAGATGACTTTTAAAGTCTTTGTTTGATGCTAAGAAAGATATATTAAAAATATGGCAAAATGCAGTAGAATACCCAAGCCTTCATTCATCAACACGCCAGAAAAACTGCTTTCTTATTTTTCAACCACTTATTGCTGTGAATCTACATTCTCCTACCTAACCCAAATCAAAATGTCCTTTAGGTCACAAATGGGACTAACACCCTTCTAGAGGATCACCTGAAACTGTGGCCCTCCACACTGCAACCAAATGTTCAAATGCTTTCCAACAAAAGGTGGACCAAACAAAGTCATTAAAAGGTAAATTAACTGTAAATACACAAATAACTTTCATCTTTTGAAATTACTAAGCACATAGACTTTTACAAAATAATGTACATTTTTAAACCATATCTAGTCGAAGTTTCTTGAATCTAGCCTTATTTGATTACAGTTAAATGAATGTGGCCTTCTGACTTGAAAATGTTCCCGCTCCTGGTCCAGACACTGTCCTTGCATTCACTGCACTCCTGTGAGATGCAAAGGCTTTGACCCTATGGAAGGCAAATTTCTGGGTGCTCCCTTTGACTTCTGGGGTTTTCTGATCAGCAAAACTGGTAATTTATCTCCAACGCAGTAAGAACAATGCTGCCTGCAGTGCCCTGTCTTTGCACAGCTCACGAGGCGTGTGAGTCCATCAGCACCAGCTGGCTCAGCAGAGCCCCCTCCAGCAGAGCCAGGCCAAGTCCCCAGACCATCCCCACTCCTTCTGTAGATAGGTAGACCCACAGGGGCTGGAGGCTGCATGGGAAGTGGAACATGGAGGCCTCCCTCCTACAACCTGGCATCCACAGAGGCTCAGGGCTGGTCCCATTCTTCTGCAGGCACCATGGCTGTGGGCAGATGCTCGGCAGTTCTCTGGTGGCCATTCCTTTTAATAACCATCTCCCCACATCCCTCTGGAGTCCAGTCGCTCTCCTCACTCTCCGGCCTCCCTCCTGCCTTTCTGTGGAGGCCCCTGTGGCCTCACCTCTCACAGGCCCTGCAGAGGTCTGACAAAGACAATATAGGGAGAAACTACCACTCTGGATTTTTTGCATGTTGAGGCTTTGCCCTTTCTGTGCCCTGGACTGTGTCCTCATACCCCTAAGTAATGCTTTCCACACTAGCACAAGGGTGTAAGCCCTGCCTGTGTGCCCATGCTGGCCAGCACGCAACTTCCAATCCTTTCAACCCTTTCTGCTATTACACCAGAAAGAACCTTAAATATTTCATGGTTCACCACAGTAATAGGAGAAATTATCCCACTTGCTATGTGATTTTTTTTTTTTGAAACAGAAAAGTCTCGCTATGTTGCCCCAAGCTAACATGCTGTGGCATCAGCCTGGTTCACAACACCCTCAAACTCCCAGACTGAAGCTATGTTCTTCCCTCTGCCTTCCAAGCAGATGGGACTATAGGCACCCGCCCGTGCCCAAATAATCTTTATATTTTTAGTAGAGATAGGGGTCTCACTCTTCCTGAGGCTGGTTCTGAACTGCCAAGCTCAGATACCTCCTGCCTTGGGCTCTCAGAGTGCCAGATTACAGGTGTGATTTAATTACGACTCTGTGGTGTGACACCTGGCATTGAGAAGGTAGATCAGAAACTGTAGGAGTGGCCTCATATTCTCCATCTCGTTAATCATGTAGACCTCCATGAAATACCCCATTGTGAAGATAAATGTTCTGTTTCTAAACTTGAAAAAGAAAATGTAAAGGAAACAGATCTGAGTATGAGTATTAGAGTAAGAAAAATCATCAAAACTGCCTATAACTGGAATGGTACAAAGTTAATAAATTTTCTTCAAAAATTCAAGTTACTAAAATTTTAATAGAAAAGTATAATATTGTCCAGGGGGTTCTCTGGATGCCCCAAGCAAAGTGAAGAAACTATAAAGAGAGGGACACATGGCAGATATACGAGCGGGTTTGTGTTCAGAGGTGAAACAAGCCGCCTTCACATTGTAGGATTTGAAGCAACAACCACCCTCATTCTGCAGTTTGGATGTGGCCCATCTGTCATTCACTGGGCACAGACTGAGGTCCTCACACAGCTCCACCCAGATGGGGGCTTGGCTGAAATTGGAACATCCACGCTCCTGTGTCTGGCACCTGAGCTGGGCTGGTTGGGCCTTTCTGTCCAGTGGGACAGTCAGAGTATGTGAATCACAGCTGGAGGCTCCAGAAAGTGAAAGAGTTCTTAAAGGACAGAGATCTGTTACATTCTATTGATCCAAAGAAGGTTCCAGTGCAGAGTTAAGGAGAAGAAAGTCAACTCCCCCTCTTGCTGGGAGGAGTGGTATGAGGATACATGGAGAGGGGGAATTGTGGAAAGCCTTCTCCAGGCAGTCTACACAGCTTTTGTGTTTGAGAGCCGACAAAAGCTCTCTCCTTCACCAAAGTCTAGTCAGCTCCCTCTGAGCCCTCTTCCCAACTAGGCCTTGACCTTGGCCTAAAAGGACCCATAACATTCTGCACATACAATTTGTCCACGTCCCACTCATTCCTGCTAAGACACTTGAACAAACACTAACACAGCATTTGTCAGCTCACAGCTATGCCCTCATGGGGCTGACCCATACCCACAGATGCCTGCCCAAGGAAGGTGGTTCATTTCAGCCCAAACCCGACTATGGACCTTTGATTTTTTTTTCCTTAGAGCATTTATCTTAGAAAACTTGCGATCGTAATTTATTTCTTTGTTTTTTTTGAGTTGCATCTTCTATAACCCAGAAATATCTTTTTCCAGGACTTGGTAGCCATCCTTTGAAATAACTCATCAAGACAAATAGAGCCCCTGTCTCCTTGGGTGGGTACAGTCCTACTAGAGCAAGCACCAGTTAGCAGACACAGATGCTTGATCCAGCCTGCCAACCCCTTTCCTTGTGTTTTGCAAATTTCCACTTCCGTGGCTTTGCTCAGGTCCCACTCTCTCCTCCTCCCTCATTCTTCCTTCAAGAGTCCACTCCCCTTGCACAGATAGGAGTCGAGCTCAGTCTCTCTTCCTCACTGTAGTATTCTGAATAAAATATGGCTTGTGGTTTTCAGCAAGTGTCCAGGGAATGACTCTGGTGAAAGATGATTTTTGTCTTGAACCAAGATATTAGATTGAGGCTATAGAGAGGTTAACAGAGCCAAGATGTATTCAGAAGCTGGACCAAAGTTTTTGGAGATGAAGGGAATGAGAAAGAACAAAGATAACTTTTAAGATCCAGGCTTGGGCAACTGCAGCTCTGCTGGTACTGAGGCTGGCAACAACAGAGTGTAACAACCAAGCCCCCTGGCCCTACACCAAGCCCCCCTATCCCTGCCACTAATCCCCCAAACCCATAGATTTAAAGAATATAACAAACCCTTTACCCTTCAAAGGGGAAGTGCTTTTGTGTCTCGGCCCCAACCCCTACAAGGGTGGAGGAGCTAAATTCTGGGAGAAGAGATGAGCAGGGAGGTACACGTCCCTAGTTCCTTGGAAACTTACCCAACTCCTATGCCCATCCCTTGTACCCCTGAACTATGTATGAACCATGAAGTAATGAACTTATGATGTATCTTGTGACTCATGAAGCAATATGTACCCCCCACCCTGCTACCCTGCCTCAATTGCTGTGATTAGCTTCTGTATTACACTAGCTTGCTTTGCTGACCACACAAGAATAATAGTATAAAAAGACTGCTCACCTAACATTCGGGGCTGCATGCCTTTGTGGTATCAGCCCCCTGCAGGTGTAATAAATTTTATCAATTATTACATCAAATTGGGGTCCATCTTTCTATCTCCGTGACTCAGTTTACTTCAAGAGGAAGGGTAGATGTGGGTTCAGTGCACACA